>LYUA01001915.1:104788-123076 GCA_002093875.1 Calopteryx splendens | reverse complement strand
CTACTCCTATCTTCTGCAATACCTTCAATAGATGTTCCCAGTTTACCCTATCAAACGCCTCCTCAAAATCTCATATGCTCATAAAAAAGAAAGGCGGTATATCTACTATCTACTCAACATCATGATAAAGAAACAGTAGATGACGTGAAACGGAAACCTGAGATAATTGTACACTACAATGAAACAAAGGAGGAAATGATTTAGGAGAAAAAATGACATCCGCATATACTTGCATGCGGAAATCTTTTCGCAGGCCATTACGACTCTTTCTAGACTTAATTGATATAGCTGCCGTAAATGTATACATATATTATTTGGATAGAAGGAAATCCCACATCGCAAAATATAGACCAAAGGCGGCAAAAAATTCAGCACGAACTTCCCATTCAGCTTTCTCTATCTCATATTCACAGTCGAGCCAAAAATATTTCAGGCAAGAAAAGTTTCATGTGTGAAAGTGGAGAGGACAGAAAAACAAGATTGGTGTGTTTCAAGTGCAAAAAGCCAGTGTGCAAAATACATCGTATTGATGATATTAATGCTAAATACAAGACTAGTGAATGTTTAGGATATGATAAAGGAAGTACTAGAGCAGAATTTTGATATGAAGTTGATTTAGGAGAGAAGGACAACTAAGGAGTATGGGCTTTAAAAAGGACAGAAAACTTCGGAAATAGGAGGTTCAGATGGAGGGGAAAAAGGAATAGAAAGACCTTAAGATAATTATAGCAGAAACACATTATAGGTTCTTAATTGTTCCAAATAGTTTTAAAACGACTGAATGCAAAATGCAACGAAAAATGTAGGAATGGAAACGCTAGAAAGATCATTATAAACATGACACAAGGTGTTATCCAAAATAATCAAGAATTTGATTGTACCGCACAAACCTGTAACATTACAAGCTTCTACCTCTTTGTATTCAGCTGCCAGTCTTCCAAGTGGCAACTTGGAAGACTGGCATTACTGGAAGCAAGTGGGCAACTAGGAACACTAGGATACTAGGGCAACTGGAAGAAGGCGTGCACGTGTTTCTATGTCTTTTTTGATTTCGTTACACCATGCTCTTCGCTGTCTGCGAATTATGAAACGTCTTCCACTGTAAAAAAATGGTGTTTTGTTGTAGGGTCGTAACCGTCCATCCATGATTCATTCAGCAGTTATGACATTGGATGAGGAAGTTCCATCTTGAACTGTTACTTGTATCTCAGTGCACACCTCAAAATTATGGTCACGGGGCCCACCCGCCAATATATACACTCCATTATCCACTTGAATGCGTGAAAATGACCCGGAAGACGGCCCAACTCTATTACAAACTGCATTCATTGTCCGTTTCTGGTCCTCAAGGATCAATTCAAACACTTTCGCAAACGTTTCTGGAGTTGTGCATGGTGACGGTTGACTCGAATGTTTGTAATCCTCCACAGACTCCCGGCCATTTTTCAAATGCTTAATAAACCACTTAAATACGCAACCGCTTACTTGACTTAGAGCTTGCTCACGAAAAGCATCATTTAGCATTCGTTGGGTTTCATTGTAGTTTTATTGAGTCTGAATTAAAACTTTATGGAGATTTCACTCCCTCACGTATTAAGAAACACGTTCATTCACGAAGATATCGCTTCGCAGACTGGAAACTATAATACATTCCAAGGCATTCCAAGGCGATCCAGCGATGGAAGTTCGTACTGTGGCTTGGTTGAGCGGAATATTTAAATTCACGGAAATATTGGGCAGCACCGCGTACTAGCCTCAGAGAAGGGTACCAGTCTTTTAATTGTGAACGTGATTTTAAAAGTACACTATTTCTAGCGTTTAGAATGAACCATATTTTGGAATTGCGAAGGAAGTCGGTGGGGGGGGAATTTAATGCAAAAAGCGCGCTTAGGAGTTTAAAAGAAGTGGTAATCATGACAAAAACCGTCCTTATTTAGTTATTTTTCTGAAGGTTTTGTAGCCGGAATGAATCTGTTTGAAATTAATTCCCTTTGTTGAGTATGATGGATATTACTGAGGGCGAATTCAACATGCTAGAAAAATATAAGCAAGAAGATACGGTACGTCACCGGAATAAAACGTATAAATTCGATAGGCCGCAAAAACAGGCGTCCTCAGTTTGATAATTATTTTAATTTAAATCACATTTTTCATAGACATAAGGTCAGAGGAATCAGCAGTGACAACAGGGTGATTTTTTAAAAATAGATATTAATTATCCCTCAGCGGAGAGCAATGATAATAAATAAAAAGTATCATAACAATATATCAGGCTGGTTTCTCATCAAAGAGCTACTACATTCAGGCATTAAAATAATTGTATTTGAAAGTAGATTTCTTCATGTAGACAGTCAAAAGACGATCGTTCAAGCAGAAAAATCCAGGTTAAATATGGGTGCATAAGAAAATTTTGCAATTAAATTAAAAAAAAAATATTTTCTCTTGAATTTCAGATCCACACCTACATGGAAATATTTGTATAAGAATAGTGCATATAATAAATTAAAATAAGTATAATAGCATAATTAACTTCTTTTGCTTTAGTGGAAACATATCTTTTTGAAACTCTTGAAATAGATATGCATTCAGAGTAGATACATAAATGTTTTAAATTGTATTCACATTTTTATAAATTGAGTTATACTGTTGAAAAAATAGTATTTAAAACTGCCACGGATAAATAAAAATTCTGTAGTATAATTGTCGGTTTACCACCGATTTACGCAATCCATTTTTATTTAACTTAAATATTAATACATAAATATAGCTTAGCGAAATACAAACTTGTCTTTTTCAAGTGGTTTTCCTTCAGTTTTCTATGCGCTGCCTAATATCGTCGAAAAATTAATTACATAACTTGTGTTCAAGAGTCTTCCCTCCACCCATTTTTGGAAGTACTTCGTTGCTCCAGGTCTTCATATTAAATCTTTTTAATTTTTGGAAATTACGTTTATTCCTTGCTTATAAAATGTTCCTCTTTCGGTTTGATCTTTCCCACTGAATATTTTCCATTAATTACTAAATACCAAGCGTTTTTCAGTACATGCACGTGGCCATACAGATAATTGGAATAATAATCGACCGATGGATATGAAAAAAAAACAAGCTAAAACCGGAAAAAAATTATGGAAGCAAAAAGTATTTTTGCAATGACTATTTACTATATTTTGTTGTGACGCTCTAAAACTCAATTAATTTCATTGCATCAAGTCAATTTAAAGATGATTGTCTGGTTTCCCGATTGGGTAAACCTGACCTTCATTACCCGAATTGGTAATGAAGGTCAGGTTTTCCACAGATAGCTGTTCTCTATGTTTAAATCAGTCGATTAAGCCTTTCGCTATTCAAACTCGGGTAGATATCTAGAACACTCAGCAAATGAGTAATTTAAATTTTGGTGTAAACAAACCCGCACACTTCATCCCTTGGAATCTCAGTGAAGTTTATGCTTTCATGACCTCTTTTTGGCAAACGCTATTAGCACGGTAGTCATAAACAGATGTGCACGAAGCCAAATACGTAATCTAATGCTATTACAGTATTAGAAAAGAATAATTAACACTTATAGCACTTCGAATGTCCTTAATGAATTCACAATGGTACGGACAAGTGTTACTGGTAATTCACGCAAAATGATTTAGACCTTCAGTCGATGAAATAACTTTGAATGAAAAATTTCGTAATGCATTACGAATCAGCAACAGTTGCTCGCTACAGAATTCTCTTTCCATTAAAGGATAATTTACAACCCGGCGTTTAGCCGAAGGAAATAGCCACGCGAAAGACGTGATTATAATTGACCACTCCTGGTATTGAAGGGGGAATAATTACTATTTGAGCAGAAGGCACAAAGACTACCGCTGTACCTGAAAGTTTTATGGGTTTTTTTGGAATAATGTTCGCAAGCTCTTAAGTATATCATACAAAATATTATACCTTTCTTTTTAATGTAATAATTTCTTAAAATATACGTCCATATAATGCTTTGAAAAAAAATCCACCGTCCATGAACTGTGAGATTAGTATATCTACTGAACTTCATCAACTGGTAAATAAAAAGGACATCCTCAAGTTATTGCAAGCAAAATAAATACAATAGGTGAATTTAAATAAAGGTACTGAGAAGTGACGTCTAATTAATGAAAATACTGTTTAGAATTGATTTAAGCACACTGCTGTATTATTTCCGTTCTGAACTTATTTTCGAGCAAGGCGTCGAGAAATAGTTACCGTACTGAAACCCCCTCCTAAGAACATTAACATTCAATGCATAAAATATGTATATTATCAGTCATGTATATCACCAGTTATCATATAATCTGTACATCTTTAATGCAGATGATCACTTGCGTTTCAACATCAACACAGTAATCAACACGAAATACGGTTTGGTAGGTGAGGGTAAACCTCAAACAGTACTAAGCCCTAATACGGGTTGTGAAATACAGACTACTAAGGGTGGGGGGCCAATTCCTTTCCCTGTACAGCCTCTGATTTCCCAGGATGACTTGCTACCAGAAAAATGGAACAAAGCTTGGGTGAAGCTGACGCTTCCCAGAGGAATCTCCAGGAATCGAACCCGGGCACGCCGGTTAGGAGCTCAGCACTCTACCCACTGGACCATCGCGCGCTACTGTACCTTAAGTGGATCAAAAATTACTCTTAATGTTTTTGCATGTCTACCTTCGACGCGGAATTAGGCATAATATAAATACCAATATGACGCTTAGATATGGTTAGCAGTTGCCACTCAAATACCACTGTAAAGTATTGCACTTATAGTGCATAATATCAGTCTTCAATCGAAAGGTTCGTTTGATAGTTTTTTATTTCCCTATACCACCTGCAAATTACAATACAATGTGAAAAGATTTGTTAAAATTGGGAAGCTTTGGGATTCACAAAAAAGGGTTTATATTACTTTCCAAGACATTAGCCTGATTTTAGTCATACGTATCCTAAACCTTCGGGCAAGAACACGAACACTTAGCTTAATGGGTTACCACACCATATTATATTATCAGAAGATATTTCCTAGGAAACGTATTACTAAGATGGAAATAAAAATCCCTCTATAAGTATAAAAAAGTGGCATGCTTAAGAAATATACTTACAGCATAGAATCTATGTTTGTAAAAAGGGTATGAAATTGTTGGAGTATACCTGAAAAACGTAGTCGTGTTTGATAAGAAATATGGGAAGGATTGCATAGTTCATGCACACATGAAAATAACTTAAAAAGTGAACAATTTTGTACGCAATTGGAAGAGCCACCTATTTTAGGAGACGAATATGCTAAACGTACGTGTACGATACGAGAGAACGTATGCGATTCGTAAGAATAGTTAAATGCATTTAAAAAAAGATTGTCAATAACTATAAAATAGCAGCAAAGAAGTGCAATCTATTCCACATTATTTCGTAGAAGATAAACATTTATACACTAGGATATGCCAAAATGTAGACTAAAACGTTGGGAAAGAGATAAGTACTTTTGAGGTGTTGCCGATAAAAATAGAGAGGATAGAGTAGGAAATGAATAGGTTATGAAATAATTTGGACTGGATGCACCAGTAACAGACAAGTGTGAAAGTATTTCTATACTGGTACGGTCATCTTGAGTGAACGGATGAGAGTTGAATAACGGAACCAATATAAGAGACCAACGGAATGAAGGAACATTTTAAAACAGTACTTTTATTAATTGAACATAAAAGTGGGGTTTGTGGGTCACTGTGATAGAGTTGGACAGAAAGGAGTAAAAGACCGACAAATTCATGGAAATAATGCGTTCAATATGAGGAATAATCTCAGAAACTGAAGAGAATGAAACCATGAAATGTGGTATGATACCATGCATGAACGTTGGTTAGGAAAAAACGAGTCATGGGAAAAACGGAGGAAGTATTCATGGATATATTAGAATGAAAGGAATTTGGAAAAGGAAGTCAGTTTTCTGGAATCAGTTAAACTCGGGCTTTTGACTTCCCAATATGAAAAAAAATATTTAAAAAAGGATGACATTAATATAATCATTATTTAAGTCATTCTTTACTATTACAAACAAAATAAAATACTCCATTAAAAAGTTATCATTTTTAAACAACTCAACTCATTCATATTACTTTAAGTAAACTAAAAAAGTGTATTTTTTGTTCTGTTAGGCATAAAATGTATGAGAAATATCTGTAATTTTATCTAGTTCCAGCATTCTTAGGTAATGCGGAAACTGAAAATTCATATTTTTTTGAAATCGGGTTTCAGGTTTCAGGATCTTCATATTTTTTAGTTTATCACGGGCAGGGCAATTTCCAAAATGAACTATTTGGTGATATTTAATTAAACATTTTTACAAATTAATTAAATGGTGCCTTATCGCATTGGGAGAAATCAATCAAATTAAATCAGTCCCTTTCTCAGATCTTATAAGGCGAGGAATAGAGTTTACCCAATGAAATAAATCGCGGCTATTCCTCCTACGTCCCAAGACTCCAAGAACAGAGAGCGTACTCTCCACCACATCCCTCACTTCCCCCTCGCTCTAAGAGCGCCCCGGCATATTCCACATTTCCCTGGCAGATCGCACCATCTATCGGGGGAAAAGACTACTCCCATCTTAGTTGTCCTCCGCCGCTTGACAAACGACACAGGGCTCCTGAAGGGTGCGACATCATTTACGTTCCTCCTTCCCAAGCTGCCGTATCTCCGTTCCTCTCCTTTCAGAGCTTTTTTAAGACGGCGAAGTACGAACCAGAAAGTGGTAGGGCTATTACTGATCTGGAAAACTTTTGATTGGTCGGTGGTTAGGGTACATCCTTCAGGATTGTTACGTTCCACCTGGTTTGGCACTCGGGTTCATTAGCATGAGAACGATATTAAGTGGGTCCCTCTTAAGGCTACCGAGGTTATCTTTTGACATAAATCGTGGTCCGAACAGTTGTCGGAGGCTGCGCGTGACCTGATAGGTACGGTTCCCATTTGCCTCTCTACCCCGAGAACAAATGACATTTGATGGTTAGAAGGTGTTCGCCAGCCACAGAAAACACATTTGCTCAATTTTACATTGTTCTTAAACTATTCTGCAGCGAATGATCCAAGTGTTGCGTGGATTGTGCAAAAATCGATAATGCTGGGTAATCATATGTGTGGTATTTTTGGGAACATTATTTAACATGAGTCCTTGGGCTTAATTAGGTGTCTGCGTTTATGAAAACGAGTGCAAAAGCAGCAAAAAACACGAATTTAATTCATTTCTCATATAATGATAAAAGACTAAAACCTAATTTTTGCATCCAGAATTCAGTTGGAATTTTCAGGAATACCTAGTCAGGTACAGATATTGAATCTTCTTATCGGTCATGACTGCATCTTAAATGTAAGGATAAGTAAAAGTACTTATTAGGGGAGGCGACCGACAGATGAGGTCTTAAGCGCCAGTGGGGACAGGTAGGTAATATGATAAAGGTAGGATTTCTATGGAATGGAAAAAGAGTGGAGAGAAACCCCTCGTTGGTAATAACCTACTCTTTTAACGAAAGGCGCACCAAAGGGTCACACAGTTTAACGTCCCATCCGACGGACGGAGTTCTCCACATGGCACCCAAGTAGGGATCGGGTTACCGCTGTAAGAAAATCCTTCCCACCACCAAGAATTACACCCGCTCCGTCAGGGCAGGACGCAAGTACACTAGCAGCCGCACCAACCCGAATCCCTTCGACCATGTTTAACTTGCGAGTGTCATAGGATTTGGTAAAATATTAAATAGATAGCGATATGTTGAAAAGGGCTGCAATAAGTTTATCTCATTGGCTAGGTAATGCTAACACCATTATAAAAACTCATTAATAGACTACTAACAAAAGAAACATCAGAAATTGAGATTTATAGAATTATAACGATAGGTGAAGTTTTTCTCGTGTGGGATGATCCATTTGTGCCGAGAAATTTGGATTTCAATGAATGAAGAGAAAATGGAACTCATGAGGTTTCAAACAACGGGAAATGAAGGGAGTGGTAATCGATAAGAAAATGATATTGAAATTATGATAAAAATAGACTAAATAATTGATAGTAATAATGATGATCGATAGGTACTATTTTCTACAGAGGTATGTTTCAGTCATCAACTAACTAATTGTGGAATATCAAGCAATGCTTCAATGCAATGGCTCATTTATATTTTGGCAGTATTTTTAAGCGAGAAGCCTCAAATTAAACTCGCACAATTATTAGACAATGATGTTTTGCATAATATTTATCAAATCATATTATTTTAGCTTAATTTTAATTGATACTGATAATTACAATACATTCATCATCACTGGTAATGCTAATTCATTAGTCAATTAGTATGCGAAAATCGGTGCATGTTAAAATCCGAACTCTGCGCTATTATTTTGTGCATGAAATTTAGCAAGTTAATTTAAAAAATTTCATTTTTTATACAAATTCAAGCAAAACATGAATTAAATGTAAAATTGCACCCACTACCAAATTAAGAAAATTGATGGAGATAAAATATCGCATATCGGAAATAATATCATTCCGTTATTTTTATGTAGGTATTTCGGATATTTTTTTCATTGGATTCGCTCGTCGAGAATCTAGGGGCACTGGGCCCATTGTCGTGACGCATTTAAATCTACTCCGGTTGAATTTCTCGCGTTGAAACAAAATTAATACCCCAGATGCAAGTCTGAGTGGTAAACGGGTTACTCAGCGAAGGCGGGAAAAGATTATTTAGCGGAAAAAGCCCTCCGCGATGCACCCGAGTGGATTCCTTCGCAATTAAGGAATCCGACAGCCATTACGCCCTTCGCCTGCCAGGAGGCCCCGCTTGATACCTTCACTAGGGATCCCTTCGATGAGGGTGGGGAAAAAACCAGGCCTCTCCCTCCGTCCCCCTCCCACCCCCCTCCCACCCCCCACATCTCTCTCTTCCTCCCTCATCCCCAGGATGGGACCGGGGAGAGAGACAGAGGGTAAGGGCGAGGAAGAAAAGAAGATAGTGGGGGAGGGAGAGGCAACCCTTTCCCCCTCGCAGACCCTTTTGGCACCGCCTGTAGTTCCTTCCCACGACTCCCTCACCCGTATAAAACCCTTCCCCCAATCCACCCTTTCTCGACTCCGTCTTTCCGTGAATCTCGGAATTAAAGGGGCGGGGGATATAAATAAGAGGGATCAACATTGGCAATATAAATGCCGCTTACCGAGTCATTAAATGGAAGAAGGTGAAAGGAGGAGAGAGGGTCGAGGTGAAGGGTGGGTTAGGGATAAGAGGGTGAGCACGTCGAGAAAAGATTTAATGGGCGTTTGTGACGCTAAAGTATTCTTTGTCTCAACCAATATTCTTCCATTCTTTATGTGGTCGCTCCACACGCTAAAACTCTGATTCGAACCATATTCGAAGTCGCACAGATAACGTAGTTGCGTCAATTCTCGTCCCAGGGATAAATTTGATGAAATTATCACACGCCTAGAAATGGATTTATATGGATTTCTTCGCCTAAAAAGTTTATTTTGAGCTATGTTCACGAGGACTACCTAAAATGTTTTTATTATTTAATTTTTTTATATTTCACGCCACTTAAACTCTTTCATTTCTTTCAAAAGCTTTCAACTTCATGTAAAGTAATTCATTACGGTTAATAGAACGTATTACGAAAGGAATGTATATAAATATGTTCAAATGCATGCGCGTGTGCGTATAAATGTTTATACTTGTGAAATAACGTTGCAATTACTTACGCATTTGGAAATAGAATATGAGAATGCCAGTACTCTCAGAAATTTGAACTACTCATTAATAATTGCTTTTTTTCTACAAAATACACCGCAAGCCGCCGCTAAGACGTGTGGCGGGGGGGTATCGATAGTTATGCCACTATCCATTGCGGTTTGTATATCTTGTTAGGTTGTCTTGTTCCAGCTAACTTTAAGGTTGTCTGGTTCCAGGTAAGATTTTTCAGCCATCGTATGAAGTTGCCTCGTTCCAGAATATAATTCTGATGCTGAACATTTTTTCTTCGCCTTTGCTGGGTATTGAACCCTCGGCCTTTTGGTCCTCAGGCCTCTTTGGCCTGATACCCATGGGCCACCTCGCCCCCTTATAATACATATGATATATTGCGTTAAATTTTTTTACAACTCGTTTGTGAATGACTATGATAGCACCACAAATGAAAAATGGCATTTAAATCAAGGTATGTGGATATACCATTGCTATAAAATTAATGAATATTAACTTTACACATACTGCTGAAGACAATAATAATAATTAAGTTACAAAATGCTATAATAACCTCAACATGTCACATCACAAGAAAATTTCTCAATTCCACACAACAGGGTAGAGTAACTTTGGTGAAAATCCGTACCCTTTACTTAAAACTCAGTTAACACTGAATAAAATTGAAAAATCATCAAAATAAAATATTAATTATAACAATGATAACTTTGTTTCGCGAAATTAGGGCCATAAGGCCCTATCTTACGTTTAACCTTTTAGCCAAATCAGACATCCATTGCCGAAGCGGGACTCGAGCTCGCGATCCTTAGGTTAAGAGCCAACCACAAATCCACCAGGCTTACCTTGCCGACGTTAGGTATCAGTGAGCATTATAGAGAGAAATGGGAGAGCCAACAGATAGTTGAGCAAGTAGGTGTCAGATGAAGAGATTCGTAAAGGAAAGGATACACATGGGGAAATAAAAGGGCTATACGAAAATAGATAAAAAAGGAAAGATCAGCAACTCTGGCTCGATGAACACTATAATTAAGTGCTTTCTCAATTTATCTGACTAGTTTAACTAAAACTCGACCCTTTGCTCGGGCTGTTTGGCTCACTCCACCCTTTTTCGGCATTTAAAGGGTAGTAGCTTCCAATGAGGATTGGTACCGGTACCTTAGTCAAACACATAAATTTACTGTGGGAAACATATTCAGGGGCCGAGGGAGGGAGGGAGATCAATTTCCTGACGACCGCATAAAGCTGCACGTTTATGTTTGAACGCAATTGTCCGCGCGGTGCCTGAAATCCGGTAATACAGTCCGCACGACGATTCCCTTTCGGCGACTCGGGAATACCGAGTTTACGTTGGATCCCAGCTTCTTGCCAGTGGTGGAGGGGAGAAGGTTAAGGGGATGGGGATGGAAGGCTCAGGGGTTTTGGGTTTGCCCTGGAAGGAGGACGAGGGGGCAGTGTGGGATTTGGGCTAGGAGGGGGACCGAAGGAGGAGGAGTGTCCTGGGGGGTGGGGAGAGAACTAATACGAGTCGGAGATATGACCGTGGAAATAGATTTTTATCTTTCAAAGCGCACGACTCCCCTCGCCCATCTTTCCCATTCCGCGGTTTCTTATTCCGCAGCGGACCTCCCGTTTCTGCCAGCCTCTCGCGCGGGGAGGCGAGATGAATAATGCATGGAGAGAGGCCTTCTCCCCCTTGCACTACTGCAAACCCCACTCACCCCTTCGCCGCTCCGTTCCTTAGCGACGGAATAAGTAACGCCGAGGGAAGGCGGGGGAAGAGACGGATACAACAGATACGCGCGTTCATTTCGGCTTCTCGGGAGCGGGCTTTCCAGGGAGAGGGGTTCTGGTGGATGAGGGTGGGTTCGGTGAGAGCGGGATGCTGCGTTTGGTGGGAAAGGTGGAACTGCACCGAAGTAGCGCCGGGATTGTGTGTCGGGACGACGGGAGACGCGCGGGGATGATTGCATGGAGTGAGAAGGCAAAGTGGAGGGAAGGAAATTGGCGAAGAAGAGGCAGCGAGCTAGTAGTTTGTGAGCATATGACAAGGCGTCTGAAGGGCAGTGGGGAACTATTTGTTTGGCCTGGGATGGAGAAAGCATCAAGACACATGCTCAAGAAATCCAAGGGTCGTTTGCAAAGCAAGAAAAAACGGATAATTATGAAATAAGGAGGGTGGGCCAATGAAAAAAAACCCAAAGAGAACCCTCTCATTAACAAGTGAAATGTAATGAAATAAATGATTTTTTAAGAAACTTTTGAGTCTCGCCCGATAAAAAATATCAGCAAATATCTTCTTAAACATGCCTGGAGAAAAAATATCAATCTCCTTGCGCATGTCTGGAAACGCAAAAGCGCTTTCGCCTAATAAATAAGGAACATTATTTTCTATGGTGCTTGGATGGATTTCCGTGAATTTTGAGAGTGGTAGCAGCATAAGTACTTTATAACCTGATTTACTCGCATTCGAATGACGAAAGCGAAATGAACCGAATGAATCATGGAAATATCCTAAGAAGAGAAATAGAAGAATGAATTCTGCTGAAAAAACTTCTAAAAGAAGGAAACATTCCCTGGACATCTACCGTAAGAGCCTACAGATGAGGATATTTGGGAATGAAAATTGGATGCAAGAACGACAAAGAAAGATCCGAGACACAATAATTATTTTTGGAATTTTTTCTCATTATTAAAGTTCCAACTGTGACTTTTGGGATTTATTTAATAGTCAGTCATCGATACCACTGTAACTTAATATCAATTACAGACATATAATAACCAATACTTGAGTTTTCTGACCATGTTAATGTCGACTGGGATAATCCGCGTTATGACAACGACAGGGAAGAGGATTGTGATAAAACAAATAACTAAAGTTTAAAATATAGTGGCGGAAGAGACGAAGTTGACAGGCAAAGTTTGATGAAGACAGAAAAGTGTAAGGAGGAATTATTTGTTTTTGGATTATTAAGTTATGAATAACTGAGCAAAGATACTGTGTGCGACGCATAAAAGGAGGAACACGCAATACGTAACCACGTAATATTAGTAGTAGCCACGTAATAGTAGTTAGGGCTGAAAATACCCTTTATACATACCTATATTACGTATGTTGATGATGCATTTAAGTAAAAATTTGGTATGAGAAAGAACAGCAACAGAAAACTGATTTTCAGAAATTTTTTGAAGAAACAAGAAAAAGGGTATACAAATATTTTGCGAGTTTTTCGAGTGGCTCTCAAATTGAATTTGCCTTGGGTGAAAAGGGAATTTTAAAATTGAAGTCTTTGAAGGTGAGAGAATGTCGCATCACAGGGATTTCTTAATTCTAAAGATCATGTGCACCCACTATTGAGTTAACGCACGTGAAGCGCAGAAGTCAAGGTATTAAGTCATAGACCGGGAGTACACTTTTGAAATCCAACTCGTGCCCCCGGACATCTCTACTTTTGTTGGCAAGACTTTTTTGTTGGCAAGCCGTTTTCAGATTAGAACATATCCCTGGAAAATTATGAAAAGAACGAGGAAAATAATTGTCAACCGGTATCGTTGGCCATCAAATGAAGTTTCTTTGAAGCACAATGATATCAGTTAAGTAACATTCCATTTGACCATTATATTGAGATCCCATTTAATATGATAATATATTTAACACAAACACAGCGTAGAATTTTGATGAGTTGAGCATTAATCGAAGTCATAAAAGCAATTTTTGAGGTACTGAGTGAATAATTTTTGATGAAGCACCCATTCAAAGAAAAACGCCGTGTAAATGATGAAAAAACAACTTCCCCTTTTCCGCGCTAAGTCACACTTCCTCTAGAAGGAAATATAAGCGGAACGCTCAATCAGTATAATACCTCTCACGCTTTGGTAGAGTGAGGTAGAAGAGGGATCAAAGGATAGAGTTTAAAGCTTTTAGGCAATTTTATAACACTCAACTGGACCTCACACCGCTTATTTCCGAATAAGTTCCACTACGCTAGGTTAGCCGGAAGACCTTTACCAGAATGGGAAAACCCGAATATGCCGATTAGCTGCTTCTCCAAGAGTATATATATTGCTACAAAGGTATATGCCAGGGAAATGTTTCTCAGAAAAACCGGTGATTCATAACAGTAGACAAACTATTCAATTGAAAAACAAAGTGAAAATCGAACTGAGAGCCAAAAATCCTTCCTTCAAGTTTTAATTCTTGCGAGTTGGGATAAATTAATTAATCCGTGGAAAAATATAGGATGTTAATGCTTAGTTAAAATAACTTAACCAAGCTTACAAATCTTTTGAACAGCAGAGATTGCTTCAAAACTTTGAACACTAAAGTAGATTAGGAAATATTTTCTTTTTAGAAGAAACTGGAGCTAAAACAAATACATCTAGCGCAGACCAAACTCTAAGCTTTGCTCATCATAGTTCCTTCTTAAAATGCTGGAAGAGGTACTTAAGTAGATAAATTAAGAGTTGAGAAGAACAAAAAATACGCAAAAAATAAGTCTAAACATTTAGTGTTTTAGAAATTCAACAAAAAAATATCAAATCGAACGGGTTCTTAGAAGGAAAACCACAAAACTACACGCACATGGCATTATTTAACTTCACGGTTTAATAAAAATTGAACGTGAAAGAGTTGAATAATTATTAATACAGAGTTTTTTTAGTTACACATGATTTAGAGAGAATAAATAAGTTTATCATGCTTAAACATTAACATATCAAACTGCAACATCGCCTAACTGCATATATATTCAATATGGGTTTCTTTTTCGCCCATCCTCAACAATGCACTGATTCTCCAACAATTCTACTAGCAAAGAAACTGACAGTCAGTTTAGCGGAGTCACCCACTCCTGTGCATGCATATGTGAAAATTTCACAATTTAAAAATCATGACAAAATTTGAAAATCATTTCATCATCTCAGTGACGATGAAATCATTTTTAATTTTAGAAAAGATAATGCGAGGTGTAAGGAGTTCACTTTACGTGTGAATGACTAGCAGTATCATGACGCCATATATGAGACACCCTCCGTATCATCATGTATGGTAGCAGGGATTAAATTATTTGCAATTCAAGCATTATCGATTTGTTATTTAAAAAATGTAGGTTGGACAAATAGCAGCATCGGGTTCCCTTTTAAACCTCTTCCCATTCAACTTTCTCTCCTGCCACTCCATCCGTTTGATTAACGAATTACATAAAATGGCGTCAATTACCACAACCTTGGCGTACCTTCCAAAACAAAACGGCAAACACGTTTCCAAGATTTATTATTCAAGTTTTCCCACCGTAGAACGTCTTTTATGTGGTTTTCCAAAACCTTGCTATTCCCCGCACACGCTCTTGTTGGACAAAAAAAATAGAACAACCACTGGGAGAGGAGAGTAGGGGGAGTTGGGGGAGGGATGGGGGAGGAAAGAGGCTTGCCGAGAAACTTGACTCTCCCACCCGCATCCTCCCCGTCCCCTCACACGACCACCCCCGCCCCCGCCCCCCCGGGCCCATCCCGACACCTACAACTGGAAAAAGATCTATTCCTCGAGAACGCATGTGTTCGAAATAAAATCGCCTTTCGGAATTCTCCAAGTGTCCGGATCGCATGGCGACAGACGCCGTCGGAATTCCCGTCCGGCGCCACGCATCTCAGCACACAAACCCCTCCCCTCCTCTCCCCCCCCTCCATCTCTCTCTCACACACACACATATCCACACACAGGGGTACAAAATACCACCTCCCCTATAATCCAGGCCCTCCCCGTTCCGCAACCTCCCTTCACGGTGGCGGCCCGCTGTTTGGAGCATCTCACTCGCATCGGAATGGCCTTAATCTTTGGACGGGTGACCTCGAGCGCTGCCGCCCGTCCAGTTTCTCAGGCCGCGGCGCCGGAGACGCCCATCTCGTGGGCGAGGGTCGAAGGGGTTTTCGACATCGTCATCCGGAACGTTTCTTTTACTTCCTCGCATACGCAACGCCTGGAAAAGTAGACATGACCTTCCTCTCGGATGCTCTCCGAGGATACACAGGGTGCCGGCGCCGGAATGGTGGAGCCATCCGCGAATTCGGGCCGGAGTTTTATTTTTTAATGAAAGGTTAAGGCTTGAAGCGCTCCCAAATATCCAAATCACCATGTCGCCAAACACGAGCGAAGTATGGAACCAAATTTAAATCGTGAAGGCGTCCATTTCCCAGTACAGATGGGACGTATTTTTCTCATCTGACTGGAAACCAAGTGAGGATATCACTCGGCTCCCAGTGTTATAAAATGTGAATTGATCAAAAATCTCTCGTTATGCACTTATACATCAGTGATAAAGGTTTATATAGAATAAATAATTATAAAATTATAAAATAAAGGTTTATAAAGAATAGAATAAGTCTCGTATTTTTTTGTATTTATAGCAAAAGTAGTCTTAAATGCCAGGGAAATAACATCATGCGCGTCAGAAACCACAGAAAACCTTGGAAACGAAGAAATTGCAAAATAGTGTTTCGTTTGATCTCTAGGTATTCAAAACCTGAGGTGGAAAACTTGCATTTTTCCTTGGGAAGCAATTGAATTGCTAGCGAATTCTGTTGGTTACGTACATTCGATCCAAAAATGCAGACAAAAAGGTAGATAATATGGTAACTAAACAGCCATTCTTAGGCAGATTTGAGATATTAAGATTCCAGGCTAGACGGAACTCAGAATAAGGCTTACGAAAGACTTAATACTTGGGCGGTTATTTTTGATGGTGATATCCAAATTTGGGAGGAATCTTAGATTAAGGAACACAATAAAATTATCTTTTTTTATGCTGAAATGTGCTTTATTGATATGAAAAATCAATATTTAAAAAATAATATAAAATATAAGGTGCAATGTATTGGGTTCTAAGATGAACCTAGGTTGAAACGTCAAATACAACGAAATGCGAAAATGTAGTTTTAAAATTCACTTCATTCACGAATAAAAATAACCCATAAAATGTTTAAGACCGTGGTAAATATCCTATAAAGGTTGATTTTTTCAGAGCATTCAGCTTTTATAAACAAGTACTTATCACTCTATATTATAAAGCCCATAAAAATAAAACGACACTACCTCAAGTGTGGACTAGGTGAAGGGTTTTGGTATTTGGGCTTTACAAGTGACCACGTCAACTGCCTGGCCTCGGAAACCAGACCTGAGAAGGGATCACCAAAACAGCATAAAATCTGGCTTTGCTTTCATGATAATAATATTTAATGCTGATTTTTATGGCTCTAAGTTATGTGCGCATAAAAGTTACGGTGTTTTTTTTCAGGAAAACAACTCCCTGGAGACATAAACTGCACAATGCTTCACGTTGCTTTTGGAACGAAATCCATATTTTTTCCCATCTTTACGTCTTCTGAAAACTATCTCCAGCATCCCATGCTCCATTACTCATTTCCGTTCCTTCAAGTCTTCTTTCAACGCTCACCAAATGTGTTTCTTCACGTACTAACCTTCGTCTCTATTTAGGAGGCAGAGCTTTGTTCGAAGGAAGGTGTCAAGTCGTGTACCAAAATTTCGCAAGCGTATTGCCTGTGTGTATACGACCTAGGAATACGACTGATGCCTTGCCTTCCATTCTGAAACTTAATTTTTAAATTCTGATATTTTTAAACTCTGCAATATACAGATTTTTTATGCAATATTCATTCAAATCCAAGGGAATTCGTGCTATCCATATTTTCACAACTTTCATAAACTCTAACCCCATTCGTAATTATCGTAGTGATATTTTATTTCACCTCTTATCCATGAAACGACAACATTCAGTCAGTGACCGCAACGTGAAGAAAGAATATCGCACTATCCTGAGAGAAAAAAACTGAATCTTTCGAGTACCCTCCTTTTCTGCCATAGAGCCCGGAGTCATATTCTGCGCCTCGTTAAGTAGGAAAGGCATCCACGAGGAATAGTCTTCCTCATGAGAACTAGCGGGGCACGTCGACGCCGCACTCGAAAATTTTTATGCAAACGAAGGAGTCAAACGCATTGAGGGCAAGTCAGAACAGACAAGCTAAGCAATGACGATCCTTGACCATGTTCCATTTATGTTTCGGGATGCTTTCAAAATATTATATATTGAAAGCACAAGTCAGGTTTTCCCCCTGCGGAAGAAATATTAATTAATATAGATTTTCATGGGTTAGAGAAATGAAATAAGAGAAATCATTTAGATAATTTTTTTAAGTACCTTACCACCCAATACCTGAGAAACACGATGCTGATACTATTGATCTTTAATAAAGATAACTTAGGCTGTTGACTAGAAATATCGGTAGTAGGTGCTTTTAAATGCAGAAAAAAAATTCAAAACAAGGGACTATAGGTATCACTTAATAATCCATGTTAAGAACATCGTAAATGAGATATATTCATGTGAATTGCCGGTAATGTACTTTATATACATAGGCATTTGCATGTTGGTGTACATGCGTGGTGAACGAGAGTACTTTTCTTTTTAGTAATATTTGTAACTAATAGATAATGTAACACTTGTGCATGTATGGCTGGCGTCCTAACATC
>LYUA01001914.1:262280-274904 GCA_002093875.1 Calopteryx splendens | reverse complement strand
CGCTCGTCGAAACGTTGGAGGAAGAAATGGAGATACTAACCCGGTGCGAAAGCCGAGAGAACTTCACCCGCATTGAAAGGGTTTGGCTACTCCTCGAAAGGGTTTGAGACAGCTGGTTGCACTTCTAAGATTGCTGAGCTCTTAGTCACCTTCGAATGGGTATCTGCCACAATGGTTTCTCTAGTAATATTGTCAACTCAAAAATGTGTCTCATATCTTTCTCTAAATATGGCCAACTCATTTTCTCCCAAACATGTCTCAAAATCCTTTTTTTTTTAGTATTCATTCCAAACTCCAATTCATTTATTATCCTACAACTACACACTTAAAATCCCAGATATTTAATAAATACGAATACGAATTTTTTTAATTACTTTCTTACAGTATTTACAGACGAAAAAGCAAAAATTAATATTATTAATGTATAAAATAAATATAAATCAAAATCATATTACTAAATAATTAATATAACTTCATTTAATATTTTCATCCTTTAAGCACAAATATATAAATAGACACTCAAATATATGATATTTATATAGTTTTATCTTTTGTCTCTAGAATATGATCTAGCAACGCTTGAATTTAATAAGACCAGGTATAATAGTCATGAAAAATATGGTGCTCTTGATATTATTTCCCTTCATGGCCAGTTCTCTCAATCAGTGTAATTCCTTGCTAGGGGCGTGCGTGTGAAAAATAATGAAAGTGGAATTATTTTTTGAGGGTCGAGGTTAATCAAATATTTCTCACCCTTTCCATTCCCTATATAGATTTTCAGTGTGTGACGTAAAGTGCAAAATATTATGGTTTTTATCAAAATAAAGACAATTAATTTGCATTTGATTGCTTAAATAGGCTGAAAGAAAGATCCGAAAGAATAGAAAAACCTAATTTTCGACGCAACTGCCCCCTTACATGCACTCACTTCTATGTTACGATGACATTAGCTTCTTTTTTTCGTTATTTTAATTAGGGGAGGCAACCGATAGCTGGGTTATTAGATTCGTTAGGGGTTGGTGGGTCATTTGGACGATGTGGCATTTTCAGGGAATGGAATAAGATTGGAGAAAAACAAGGTGTCGGGATTGAGCATTCTCTTAACTAAAAACTCCAAGGGGTCCACTACTCAAAAGTACTGCCCGAGGGATGGAGTATGTACTTGAAGTGCTCCCCATATTGCCCACAAACAGGAATCGCCTTACCCCTGAAAAATCTTTCACACCATTGAGATTCAATCCCGGAACCACAAGGTAGCCAGTACGCTAGCCACCGGACCAATTCAGTTAATAGTATACAGAATCATAAGGGCCCATCATTATTAATATTTCAACCAATAGGTTGATCGACAGCCCCTCTCCTATCTTCCTTCCCTTTGTCATTCAAGCTCCATACTCCCTGATAGATCTTCTGTCTGTCATCTCTCTCTATTTGGGCTACGTATTTGTCTCTAGGTCTTTCTTGTGTGGCCTTTCCTTCCATTCTGTTCCTCATAAATTTATGTTACTAGGTGTGACCTCCATCTCATTCTTCTTTATATTATCATTATTTTTAGGTATAGTATCTCCCCCTTTCACTCTTATGAGTACTTCTACATTTCATCGGCCCATTTGATATTACGAATCCAACTCCATCACCAGGTCTTTATATGCTTCTATTCTTTACCGAGCTGCTTTTACAATAGTTTCCAATCCATAGAGATATGTTTCCAATCCATAGATCGAAACTTTACGTGACCTCTTTAATGTAGGTAAGGTTTCCTTGTTTATAATATTGTGTATTTATATTGTATCCTTGTATATCTTCTTTGAGCATAGATGTTGCCTCTTCGTGGGAAAGGTCTTCTTTGCTTAAGCAAAGATCCAATCCGTATCTGCTAAAACCCTGATATCATCTGCAAAGCAGTGAATGCTAACTTCATCACCATTCACTTTGATTCCTTTGACGTCTGCTTCTTCTACTTCTTTCATTAGCTCTTCCTAGTATATGCTGAATAGCGCTGGTGACAGGTTCAATTCTTGTCTAACTCCTTTGTTTATTTTGGCTTCTATTTTTCTTCCGACTTTCATTTTCACTGTAGTAACTTGGCCCTTGTACAATTGGTAGATTGTTCTTCTGTCGTTGTAATCCACACCGAGTATTTTCATTAATTTGAACACCGTTACATTTTCCTTAAAGTCCTCCGATAATTTTCCACTTTCGTGACTATCCTTGATAATATCCAAAAGGATGTCTTTGGCTTTCCCTTAGAGTATCTTGACTATTTCTCCGCTCCATGCGCATTCCTTTCCTTCGGGTCTTTCACTCACTTCTCAGAATATTTGAGCCCCTTTCGTCTTCTTCCGATTCGCTCTCCTATTTTATCAATTCTTCTTCCAAGAGTGTTGGTCTGTCATTTAGCTCTTGAATATATATTCCTTCCATCTGTTCCCAATGTCTTCATCTTCTATCAATGTTTTCCCATTCGTGTACTTGATTTTACCGCATTTCGTTAGACTTTCTCTCTTTACGAGCTTGAACCCTGTTTCGGTTTTTCCCTTATTCATGTGTTCTTCGATTTCTTCGCAGCGGCTCTCAATCCATTCTTCCTTGGCCTTTTTAGACTCTTGTGTGACTTGGTTTCTTAGCTTCTTGTAAATCTTCTCAGGTTTGCTTCTTGAGTTCTTGCACCTTCTACGTTCCTCAATAAGGTCTCTTATCATCGTCATTATCCATGGTTGACTGCTTACCCTTTTCTTACTCACTAGTTGTAAAAAAGTACGAATCCATTTTAATAAAGTTTGCTTTAATGGTTGGTGCCGTATTTAGTAGAAGAAAACCATTTGACTTTTACTGAGACAAATTTGGAAATCACAATTAATTTGGTAGTAATAAAACTTGATTCATGCTAAAAATCATTATCTATTGTTTTTAGTTTTGATTACGCACACGTTATAGGAAAGAAATGTTAACCTAAGCTAACGATGCCTAAGAAATGTAGCACGCAGAAAACTGCACCTAAGTGGATCCTAATGGGAGAGTAAATCACACATGATAAATGCCCCATAGTACGGAAAATAGAGTGAATAAACAGAAAATCGATTGAAAATGCTGCATTTAGCAGTATTCTCCCTCAAACTAAGAATTTCTCCAATGCTCTCAATTCTTAACGTGATCGTTCCCTAAAATAGGCTGAAAACTGCTTATTAGCCATGGGGCAACGTGTGCATTTGCTCCATTGAATTTCTCTTCCCGCTTCAATTCATGCCAAACTGTGCAGTCAGGGAAACTCGGGGAAAGGGGGGCACCAGCCAGAGCGCTCCGCCAAACACGTTTGCGCTAACAGATCAGATGAAATGTCATACGGCACCTTTCATTTCACTTAATCAGCTCAACTGGACGAGATTGAATACATATTTTTTCGCCGGACTCCGTCACACAACAATGTCAACTCGAGGGCCGATTAATTAGTCGTTTTGATCTCGCACTCTCAATAGATAGGACTCACGTGTTTTCTTATTAATTTCCTGAGCCTACTGGGGGAAAAAAATCACGTACCGCGCAAAGAGAACATGGTAGCTGCCCAGCAATCAAAGCTTTGACGTTCGACAGCCGAGGGCGTTCACTGCCACTTGATAAGCATTCAGTGCTTCCAATTCCGGGGACCTTGTGTGTAAGGCGCTCGCCACAGAGCAAAATAATCATACCTATATTATGCATTTGAAAAGAAAAGTAGTTGGCTTTTATGTACCGTCACAATTTATTTTTTTCTTCATAGTACGTAGTCTTGCGTTCAAATCATTAATGCCCCTTGCGCTAGGGATAGCCTTTTAAGTCAATTGGGTTAATTAGTCATTCATAATATTTTTATCTCATTCATCATTTATTTCCTTACACCATACACATATTTTTCAAGACACACAGAATAATGCTAATTAAAGACTTCAGGAAAATAGAATGCAAAGTAAATTAAGGAGATAGACAAGGATGCAACTGCTCGCTAGCATTATTCAATATGTAACTAACTGGAAGAGGCAATTAGAGATGCGCAAGAAATTGGCATCAAAAGAATCAAGGAGAATTGTGAATAAATAAGAATGCCCCATACTGCAGAGGAAATTGCAGTCGGATCAGAGAAGTAAGAGGATCTGCAAAAATCTCTTTAACGCTTTCTATTGAACAAGTTCTTTGGGAAAATGATATGGACCAACAAGAAGAAAAGTAAAATCCTAGAACCCGAAAGAGAGAAAGTGATGACATATCGCAATTCGAAGAGAGAAACTAGAGCAAGTGGATTCTTTCCCATACCTCAGCAGCTGTATAACATTTGATAGCAGAAGATCAACAGAGATCCAGCAAAGGAGAGCTGAAGCTAGCAAGACGTTCATGAACAAGAGGGAAATACTATGATCAAAGAGCGTACGTTTGCAAATAAGGACGTTTCGACGTATGTTCAGAGCATGGATATAATGACTAATGAGAATTAGCTTCATACACTCTTTCAAATGCCTTCTCATAACCCTCGTCAAAAGATACCCTGGTATGTTTCCATTATTATTTAGAGCCTTTTTTGTTATGGCATGCAATGAAAAGGGAGCTTAAAAAAGAGACTGCGATATTGTTGTATTAGTGCGATTTTGCCGGAACGAAAGTGGCAAATGCAAAGAGGAAAAAAAACGCAGGGTAGCAGGTTAGGTAACAAGCGACGATCAGTACTCTGCATTGAAATTTTGTTTTCGTCTGAATAAATTGTCTTATGTAGTGCTATAGAAGGTTTATAAAGTCTTTTCTTTCCTATAGAACAGCTATAAGATGGTTTGTCCTAAATTGCTCTTAAAAAGATAAACTGTTCCATCTGTTTAAGTTTATTTCCTCCAAAGTTACGTTTGAAATAGCAATGTCACTGTCACGCAATTAATACGAGATTTTGGATAGGTAACACTAGAGAATCAAAGACTCAACGCTAGATTTAAATTATTATATAGATGACAGTCGTGTGATTTTGAATGTGACATAAAGGAAGCAATCCAAATCCCACACTTCATAGACAAGTCGGACAATGATGATAAAATTAGAGAAATAGCCTGTCAAATTAATTTGAGTTTTTCCTTCGCACGATCACGGCCACAATATTAGTGAGGAAAACTCAAGGAAACTCAAGGATAGGTAAGTGTAATAGGGCACCTGAGTAGCTTGACTGGCTAAAGCACTTGGCCGGAAATCAAGGGATCCGGGTTCGAGTCCGGCTTCAGGAGAATGATTTTTACATTGTGGAATTTCACATAATCACGCACAGCAGCGGATAACTCCTTTAAAGTCACTGTCGCGGCATTTCCCGCAGTTCCTTTATAATACATTCATTAATTGGACCCAATGTATTCTGTCAAACGCCTTCTCATAGTGCACGAATCAAACGAATCCTGGTGCATTCTATAATCCTATCAATGATCTCATTACAGTTATAACATCAGGCGAATCTCTACCCTCCGTAAACATAAACTTATCTTCCCCTAAGTAATAATTTGTGCATTCAATTATCTGTGTATTCAAATAAAATGTGGATTCAAAAATCAAACTGAAAAATACAAAAGTTATATTTTTAACTTTAATTGAAACATTTTGCCCATCAGGGAAAAAAATGCTTTCTACAAACTTGCAAAAGATATCTAGGAAACGATTGGAACTAACATTTAGGGGTGAAATATGATTTTATGATCTACCTTTAAAAAATCTGTAACCAATTTCCAGGATGAAGAATTTTAGACCCATCTTTAATATCACAAGACAGAGCCTCAGCAACTGCCTGCTATCTGCTGCAATCTTTATACCGGTGGAGGCATATTCGAGTATGCTACACCTGAGCCTGTCTCGGGACACTTTTATTCTCAACTTTGATTTTACAATCACAAACAAGGAAATAAAAAAAACTTTCACACGAGCAACTAGTGACATGTATTACGCTGAAACAAATGACAGCCAAAAACATTACGTCGTATTCTGAGGTATACCACTTCGCACTCTCTGGACGATTCAAAATCTCGCTCGGTATTGGTATCCTCCAAAGCATAGGGCTCCCTAAGGAGCTCCTCAAGACTTTTCTGAGGGAGCAAGTACCCGCCTGAGCCCACCCACCCCCCTCGCGCGCACACCTCTGCCAATATACATTTTTCCTCAGTCTCCGACGTCATCGCCTTTATTTCCTTCGTACCCTTAGTGCAATGGCCTCCAAACTTCCGCTTTTCGGCCACCCACATCCGCGTGACCCCTTACGAAGTCCACCTCCTGGTCCTTTTCCGACGATGGTAAACCCGCCCACTTCTCGTTTACCTACGCCCTCCCACCCGACTGCCCACCCCATTAACTTGTTCAACGCCCCTAAAACAGCCCTTAACCTCACCGTGGTCAACTAAAATTCGTTAGCAGTGGTTCCTCAAAGAGGTCAAACCTCCCCGCAGGCACTACAACAATGCATGGCGCTCCGAAAGTAAACTCTCAAAGTGGAAGTCAATTCTACTCCCTCTTTTGTGTTTACCCAAGCCTTCTCTATTTCTCGCTACCTTCCTCTGCCAATCTCCTGTTTTGTCTCTCCCGACCTCTTCTAGCGTCCACTGTTCGCATATTCCCTCTCATTCCTGTCCACCCCACACCGCTTCAGATCGGCACTTCTTCATTACCCTTGTCCCCCATTTAACCCTCTTTCTCAAACTCTTTATTTCGCAAATGACCAAACAATACGCCCGTTTAAACTCAAAAAAATCGGCTATCATTGCGGAGTCTTGTCTCCGACGATTACATAGGCGATCAACCAACCAAGTTCAATTCAACTAAAATTATTTCTTCTTCGAAAATATTTGCAGTAACCCCGAAACGGCTTGATATCGTCAACCACACGCTTCGCTCGTTTTCGTGCTGTGTGATTAAAGAATTAAGAATACGTTATGCTGGTCACTCCTAACCACGCCTTTGTTTTAAGTCCGTTACAATATTATTCATTTGAATTTACTGTGAACTTAGTTGTAGAAGTATGCCTTCATCAAATCAGATGATAATGTGTGGCTTAAAAAAATATTATAATGATCTTAAAGCATGTTAAACGATCTTCCTGATAGTCCTATTTCATGATAGAGGTGCTAAGTCCTAATTAAGAATTTTCTCGTAGAGTAACCTGTCAAATTTACCTTACCATGGTATTTCACTATGATTTTATCATTAGATTCTCTAAAATCGATCGTAATTTTAGTATTTTCAATGTACATGTGTAATTCTGCATAGGTAATTAAGACTTCATCAGTTAGTACCATGCATTGAATTCAATGATAGGTTAATTTTTTTAGTTCTTGCTCCATCTGTTGATAATATTTGAAGATAAATAATTGCACTAAAATTATTTAAAGCAAAGTGACAACTAAAACAAACTGAACAATAAATTTTCTGAGGATAGAAATTCAACATCCCTATCCTAAATCCCGAGGCATTAAAATGTATTGATACATTAGCCATTTAAAAATTTTAAAATTTATAATTAAATTGAAACATCATATGTTTTTCAATATCTTTGGCTAGTTCACCTTCAAATTTTGTTCCAAGGAAAATCTACGATCTCGATGATTATCGAACAATTTTTAAATTAACTCCAAATCCTATGAAAGTTTAATTCATTTTTTTGCTCAAATAGGTGTTTATCATATTATATTGTAAATATTATTCTACTAACTTAAAAAAATTAAGCACCAATTATCACTCAGCAGCCCCAGTCATGGTAAATGTATAAATTTACGTAACTAAATTTCCTCGCTCTAAAGAACGCGAAATCATATACTTCATATATTCGTAGTACTATAACTAGGCATGGAGTCCTGTTGAGACCAGTCACGAAAATCCACGTTTCAAGAATAATAATTTAAAATAGGTCTTTTGCATCTCATTTTGACTTTGGGATGAGCCTTAGATTCTCCTAAAAGCATTTTATGGATTTATTTTTTTGTATTTTTTAATTCATCAGTTTAAGCAGCAGATCTATATCTCTCAGGGGTAAAAATAACTCATTTTTTAACCACCTTACACTGTTTACCGGGGAAACAATCAAACAAATTATAACTTTGCTAATATTATAATGTTTTCAATCATTTTACCCATAAAACAAGCATGCAGAACTGGAGATTATGGCGTCATCCTTCACACCTTTGAGCTCAAATGTATTCTAACCGATATGCTGATGTCCATTAAAATTCATAACCAATTTCTCTCAAGGTTCACACCACAGTAATTTTTTTTCTCAATTGAAATTCCATTTTTCTTTCTTTACCCTTTATACCTGCACTTTTACTCTCTTTCTGTTGCTTACCCAGTTTTCTCCTCCCTTCCTCCTAGTATTCTCGTTCCGTAGAACGCCGTACTAACACCTATAACTACATTTCCGTCTCTTTTTCAGCTTCCTATTCATTGGATGTCATCAGCAAAAACTTGACTTTTTTCTCGAAATTATCAAAAGGGATTATTTTTCGCGGTTTATAAATAATGACCTAAAAATACGAACTGGAAATCTTCTCTATCCCAAAAGATTAATTTAATGGCAGTCATTGGAATTTAATTTTATCCCGGCACAAGAATAAAAATTTACACAATGTCATGAAGATAGAATGAGTGTTGTTGGGGCTTGGACAGACAGATGAAACCAGTGTTTCAGATACGAAGATTTTTTGGCGCCCGCCGATCTCCTTGTCGTTTCCCAGCTCATCATCAGGATTAGACTAAAACCTTCCCCGAGGCTATTTAAATTTCCATCGCCCTTCACGTACACTGAAAGGCTTCTGCACCGACAAGCACAATTGCCAAAGTGGAGTTATCCTCAATTTATTCGCTTTTATTTTGCGGTTCGTGGTAAGGGTTCGAACTCCGACAAGGGTTCAAACGCGACAAATCGAAAACCCGGTCTTGATAATTCTGCTTTTCAAGAACATTCCATGATTCCTCAATTATCTTTTAATCCAAATTTCAACCAAATCGGTATTGAAAGTGTTAAAATTCAGGGTTACAAACTTTACCACAATCTGATCATGGTGCCAAATTAAAATGCATTATTCCAAACAAAAATCGGTGCATTCGATAAAGAAATAATCTTTCACTTTTTAGAATCAAAAATCACAGAAAGAAAAAGGACACTTATACACACGATGTATGTCTTGTATTTCATATTTAGTTAACTTTAGGTTAAAATTAACCCTATTTATACCAGTTAACGATGAAGTATCAACCAGTAATTTTAGAAACTATTTTTAGTATGCTTTGTATTTTTTCTTTATAATTACTTTTATTTTATGTATGTGTGCTATGAATAGATTTCATCAAGAAGCTTACTATCAAAGTTCATACTTTAATAAAATAAAATCCTTAAGGCTTAAGCTTAATCTTTTGACCGTATTTCAAATGTTGAAATCAAACCCTTACGCGGAGTATAGGAAACTGTCTAATCCTAATTCAAACCGATAAATTCTCCGGTCCCACACTAACTCCACCAATGAACACTCGGTTTTCATTTGGAGGAGAGGTATACAACTTTGATTTACCCTCTTTTAAGTTGTTTTAGAAGCCCTTTAACGAGAATTGTTGTATTGAGGTAATCATACCTTCTTCCAATAGAGTAACAATTATCTGAATTTTACCACTAATATACGAGAATACATTGAATATAACTATTCGCCACCTTAGATTATCATATGTTTCATGCGGAGAAAGCCTTACTAGAGCCATCAAGCCGGATATGGATTCGACAGGCTCTTGACAAATCCCAACAAAAGGTGAAATCATTCCCAGTTGGCCAGTTTCTTCCCTCCCCCCCCTCCCAACCCTGCTAAACACACACAATAGGTTTAGTGAGAGTGTTAAGGAGAACTTTATGAGATGACAGTAGTAGTGCTTCTTATCCTTGGCCTAAATCTTATATTTGAGAGAGCCTGAAAAAATATAAATTGATAACACGAAGTTTTCACTGATTTTTATCCCATGAAACAAATTATCGTCACGATTCTTGCGTAAAATATATAGGTACATATTATGCTAATTATTGCCTAGAGGGAGTAAAATGAAAATAACTCTCAGCTACGTCTGGCGCTGCTTGGGCAGCATCAATAAGATTGCAAACTATTTTTTTAAATGTATACAGTTAATGAATTACAAAATATGTCCAACATTTCTTTATCCCGTCGGAATGAATATTTAAATAGATGCTATTAGCTGCACCTTTTAAAATTTAATTGAGCTAGCAAAAATACCCTAAGGCGTCATCTGGCAGTTTGGATTACCTTTACACTAATTGTAATATACTAATAATGTAAATACACAATAATTGGATGGCATCTAGCAGCCAGATTGTAATCATAGAAACTAAATCATAAGCAGCAGTGTTTTAGCTGTGTGTGCAGCCAGTTTTTAAGAAGATGAAGAAGAGACCATGGAATGGGGGCACATTTGTAGCGTAATATGCCTTTCCTTTAGCGGAAACTGAACGTTTAAAAATTTTACCTCAAAGGCTTATCGCAATTTAGAGACGGGACCAGACCCGAATACGAGATAAAAAGGCCACTAATCGGGTGACTCTGGTGTGTATTCAGTCTACAAATGCGTTTTCTTTATAACTTATTAATGAATTACGACGAATATCCATTTAAGATTAATTTATTTAGTTTAACATCGACGTAATTCGTCTCACCTTACACTCTAGATACGGCCAATGATTTTTAATTACTTTCTTCTCCAATCAAGTAGTTTAAATATCAAAGAATATGAATAAAAACATGAATGCCATGACTCCTTTCGGAGAAAAATGTGTATCAATAATTTCTTATCAGAACATTAATATTTATTTTTATTATCATTATAAGTAAATATATATTTTTATAGCTGCCCAAAAAATGCACAATCGAAACATTTGCCACAATTGCAGGTAGATAGGGAAAAAGAATAATTATCTCTTATTATTAATGAGCGTGTGTGTGTGAATGTGATATTCAAGTCATCCTTAGCTTGGAACAGTAATAACCAAAATGGCCATAATTTTTCTAATATTCTAATTTTAATATTTTTTTACTGGTTAAAAGTACACATTTCCGTGGTATCTCATCACATAGCAACATCAAGCTTAAGAGAATTTATGCAGCTTAAATGTACGATATTTAAATGTTATTTACTGACTCATTTCATAAGTACCCAATCAAAACGATATCGCAAAAGCTTTGCCTATGAATACGTGATATGAAATTTTTCGTCCCTCATATGGAAACATGGACACTCGAAAACCATAAATATTTTACTGCGGTTCATTCTGGAAAGCAAACTAACAGGGCTTCTCGCTTGGAACACTTTTCAATCTGCCAGTATTTAGCCAGCATTTGCACATGTCGAGGGCTCGGTGATTAGCATCGAGGGGAATTGAGACGTCAAACGGTGACTTAATCAACCAGTGGACCGCAAACGCGGAGGGAAAATAAACATTTTGAAAATATTACGCAAAATATCCTGACCTGATTGACGCCACGAATTCCATCGCCCACCAATCAATTTCGCTGTTCTCTTGTACTGACACAACGTCGGAATGTTAATTAGTGTGAGATCAAGTGTACCGCTTGCGTGACTAATTGTTTCGAGAATTCGGCCTACGCCGTGCGATGGCATATCATCCTATAATATCAAATGGCGTAAATCAATTCGTGACCAAGTACATTCAAATGTTTGCTCCTTGTAGTAGACGAACCTATTCCTCTGCAAGAAGCCGCGTCAAGGGGAGCAGTGGAACTGCCCTGAATGTAATCAAGTTACATTGTGACTGCATAGCCAGGAACCCATTTTGAAACATTCTATTGTGGTTCTAGAGAAAAATAAGTTCAGAATGACAAGCAGGAACACTTCTAATATACCTCTAGCATTTACAAAATTATGGTCTTAGCTGATCAAAATCATTTCAGAAGTTAATTTCTCCCTAAATTAATACAATGATTAATTCAAACTTTTGGGGTAACGAGCAGCATTAAGGAACAAATTCCTAACCTTGTATTACTTAAAATGTAGTCAAAATAGTATTATTTCATTATTAAAAGCCATTCGAAAGGTACGAATCGCTTTTAGCCAAATTGACATCGCAACCTTGAAAAATGTTTTCCATGAAAAATCCTAAGCATTTTTTTTAATCCATGAGAGACCGAGGAAAAAGTAATTTCATCATAGAAATTAAGAGTTATTTTCAAAGAATGTTTTGAGAATCTTTATTTTATTAATGGTAAAACATTTACTAACGAAAAAAATATCGATATGTTCCGTAACGATTCGTTACTATCGACACGCATCAAGACCGTCTCAGCCAACGTATGATCGAAATAAAATTCAGGTAAACCAAGTATTTCTAATTGAGAATGATTTTAAATTAAATACCTTACTATGGAATTCGCGAGCAACTTTCTTATTAATATTTCATTCGCAAAATCACATTTCACTGCCTCATTTAGAATAGAATAGAATAAATTTATTATGTTCTGTAGAATCTAGGCCTCTTGAGAACAAAAAAAGAATTTTACATCAAAACAGAACACAGAGGCCAAAAAATAATGGTACATTAATTTGAATAATTTAAATATATATATATATATATATATA
>LYUA01001914.1:227226-245606 GCA_002093875.1 Calopteryx splendens | reverse complement strand
CCCGAAGGTCGGTTTGATAGGTGAGGGTAGAGCTTACCCAGTACTAAGCCCAACGGCGTGTGAAACTGACATATCAGGGTAAGGGGTCACCTCCTTTCCCTGTCCAGCCTGTGAATTCCCAGGATGAACTGGTACGCGAAAAATAGTGAACAGCTTGGGTGAAGCTGAAGGTGCCAAGAGGCGTCAACCCTGAATCGAACCCGGGCCCTCCGGTTAGTAGCTCCTCAGCGCTCTATCTACTGGACTACCACGCGTACTATCTTCAAACTGCAAATTAACGTCCATATTCCCCACACGTTACACCCACATCATGCACCCATATTATTAGGAGACTGAATAAATACTAAACCTGATTTTGAAGGCTTTCAATTTTAAATTCATTCGCAAAAAAGACATCTTTTGCATTATCAAGGGACAATTTAGAGTTGAAAACAAATAAATTAGGAAACAACGCACAGCACTCACGATTTTCCAGATTTTGAAAACACGTGGAAATATCTGAAGTAATTATAAAATTTTAAAATTAATATCCACACCTTTGGGTATGTAAGATTAATTTCTACGCAAGCAAAAGTTTATTAAATCTCGCTAACGAGATAAAAACTCTATTAATGACATCTTGAGAGAATGGGATGAAATAATTAAGTGTGAGGAGCAAACACCTACTTAAAGATTAGATGGGATATTTTATCTACTACTCATAATATGCGTGATCATATGAATGTATACAAGTTAACCGGATTTAATTTTTCCTTTTTAACCTACAAAAATATGCACTAAACTTTAATGGCGTGGATAAATATTCCATAAAAACTTCTTTCCCATTCTAATGTCTCAATATCCCGAGAGCATTAGCTACAAACCCCGCTTAAAATTGAAAGACCCCAGACCAGGATGGAACATAAATTAGTTATATTTCGAAGTTCAGAGAATCTTAAAAGTAAGTAAGTAAATATAAGTTTAGTAATTTTTGGCCTTAGTAATGCTTTACTTCCAAATATCTACAATAACGTACTGCAGCAGCTGATTTAAAACAGTTATCGATCAAGCCTAAGCCTAGGATGAAAAGATATTTTTTTATAAAGAGCAAATAAATAATTTCAATATTCCCAAGTTCGATACATTTTTACAAGTTGTCCCAAAAACATTGCAAAAAATGGCTAAATAATTACACTGTCAACCGTTCACCACTTAAGGAAAATGACTGCGTTGGACGATTTTACTCGAAATCAGGATTGTTCTTCTTATCACGGAATATAACTTTACTGGCTGCAATGAACATGGGCGAAACGTCTTTTACTCCACAAGACGCAGCGAACATGCAACAGAAATTCTGTATTCTCCTCCAACGGCCTAAAGGCCTCCATGTTTTTCTTCACATACATTCCTACTCGCGCTCAGCTTATACCGCGCATTCAGCTTCAAATATCTATCGTGCTCTCCCATCTCCCCGTATCACTGTGCCATACTCCTTTCATTCTCGCCACTTATCATGCCTCCGCCCCCAAGCACATTCCGTTTCTCTCTGCTCTCTTCCTTCCCGCCGCCTCTCCTCTCCCCACCACCCCCGCCCCTGGGGCCTCCCGCGCCCACTGCCCACCCGCTCACCATGACAACAGCCGAACCTACTGCTCCCTGGCACCGACGCCGAAGTAATTGACTCCCCAATAGTCTTCGGCCTCAACCTCCCTAATCCCCCTCCCGCCCTCCCCAAATATCCTCACACGCAACGAATTGCGTGCTCTTGTATCCATTGCTGCGGGTTCGTCGTAAGGGGAGGATGGCAGGGTTGGGAGGGAGGAAACAGAGGGGGTCTGTGGCTGCTGAGGAGGAGAAGGGTGAATGGGGTTATGTTTAAGGAGCGAGACAGGGCGGGAAGAAGGACGTGGAGGGGGGAAATGTTTTTTTCGCGTGTCCGTCAAGAGAGGGACGCGATGGTGGCGGCTTCGCCGACTTTTTTTCTAAACTTTGCATTTACGTTACTCTCTTTTCTTCGCTTCAAATGTATCGATTCCCCCACCATTCTCCTTTCCCCAGTTCTCGTCTAAACAGTACCTATGCAAAACTTGTACAAACGCTCAACCCTTATAATGATAATTTAACACGCGTGAAATTGATAGGTGCACGCACCTGTGTCACATCTGCGGAAAGCGCTTTAAATCGACATTTTTACTTTACCTGATATACAGAAGTTTCACTTCCATACGATAACGTGGTTAGGCTGACACTAAATTATTTTAACGAAATTTTAACTTCCTTAGACTAATATCCACTCTTTTTTCTACATTCCACACATGACCAACAATCTTTCTGCCTGCTTTTGCACAACTTCCTTATCTTTCCTGTCATATCTTATATGGCAGGATAGATACCAAAACAAAACATATCCACCAAATTCTACCAAAAACATAACATTATCCATTCGCTGAATTATATCAAAGTTTACACTCACAACTCAATTTTCGACAATTCTTATGTGCCCAAGAACTTACGAAACGGAAACTTAAATTCCCTTCATATCAAGAGAGTGTTCTGACGGGTATACCTCCGAAAGGTTAAAATCATTCCGAAAAAATCCTAAAGTGAAACAAAACTGAAAAGGCTGGTTCCCTTGTCCGTCTGTAAAATACCTAATAACCAGAGATGAAAAACTATTCTAAAAAACGCACCCATGTTAAAATAGAGTCTTTTCATTGATAAAATCTTGGTAACATAGGTGCATGCCAAAATATTCCTGTGGACTTCCAAAAGCGGCTCTCTAGCATCTGAGGACATGAGGCGCCTTTAACGCTCCAATGGTGAGCCGCAGCACGGCATTATGGCCCGTTGATAACGGTCTTGAAGACGATTCACGGGTATATTAGTGCCCCATAGTCTATCTTAGAACGCACTAGTACGCGATATAGAGCATGGTCTTCCGGTCCGCACCCAAAAATGGAATTTCCTAAAATACATAACACTTTTAAAACTTTGCATCACATATCTTTTGAAACATTGACATGTTCACGCCAAGAGATATTTCGTTATCTCTATGAAGAAACAAAAATCGTTTTTCAAGGACTACTCGTTCAACTTAGTCACGAAAAACTGGATTTGTCTTTGCAACATTTACGAGCATTGATAACTGGAAAAATATTGCAGGATCGTCCATGATCCTATCACCGGTGCTTGAATGGAATCCACAACATTGACTGATGTCATTGCAAGTATTGACACGCAAAAGTACCAATCCTTGAGGTGTGCCGTTGTCCAGTTTGTAAAATTGGGTAAGATTCTAGCCAATCCTAAATAAAAAAAACACAAATTGTTAAAAAATTCTTAATAAAAATGGATCAACTACCCAAAAGACGCCATTCATACAACGTATTTCAAAGTTTCCTCTTCCAAACTCAAGTACGCATTCTCCAAACGAAAGTAACGGCTACGACATGCTGGCGAAGAAGAAAGGCTTCCTGGATAAAAATTTCCGTTTCCAAGACGTGGCAAGACCTCCTCAACAAAATCCACATTGGTTGCTGGAAAATGGGCGTTTTTAACCACTAGAGGAGCTTAAGATTTAACATTCTTATCATCGCAAACATCATCGTATAGGTGAACGGGGACATTAATGACGTCAAATATTACACCTGCCTTATTCATGAATCCATTTTTCAATTATGCATCCATAAAAACATGAAATGCCCATGATTACGCTACGCATCCTTGTTTTACACCATACTTCCTAGCACTATTCCAAACCAGTCATTCAAGGTCCCAATCACTATTACACTTGCCTTCCTATTTTCATATAAGTATAGATTTTATAGAATACGTAACTGTACGGTACATTACTGCTCATATCCTCCATTTTCCTTCAAAACCTTCTACAGCTTTCACCTTTTTACCCTGTTCTATGAATGCTGTAAGTTTATAAATTCACAGTATGCTGACACACGAACTCTCATGTACTTTCTGAAGTTAAACGAATGACCCGTACACCCCCTAAAGGGGGGTTGTGTTTGGAACCCCTGGAACGATTCCGTGCACATAACATAGGACTGATGTCAGACTCTATGAGGAGATTTATGTTAGCAGTTTCAACAGTACTAAACCTAATCTAAACTTAGTCGCGTGGATCAATTACGAATTGTTTATAGAGTTTGATGCGTGAAATCAATCGCAACGATGACATGCCTCCACCAAGTGTGACGTTACTCCTTAGCAACGTGCACGGAATCATTCCGATTGGTTTTAAGAAAATCTCCCTAGGCACGAAACTACATTTTACTACCCATATTTGTTTCCATATTACTTTCCTTACTTTCTCAATCAAAGGTTTTCCGAACACCTTCCCGGGTAAACTAAAAAGGTAAACTAATTGCTCAATAATTCTTACAATTCATCTCACTCTCCTTCCCTTCATGCAAAAGCAGGATCATTACATTCTTGCAATCGATTGTTACATTTTAAAAATGTGTAAAAAGTAAATTTTCCTCTCACTTCAATGTTTCGCTAAATATGCCATTTTTACCTGCGTATTTACCATTCTTCCAAATTCTTCCATTGCATCAACCTCTCTTTCACTTACATCAACCTCCCAATATTCATTTTCACCATCTAAGGTATTTGGCTTGCTTGCATTCTCATACTTAAGGTTTGATGCTCATTATTATGTAATTCAATTTTTTTGAAACCTCTGATGTTTATTTCGTAAAACTCTGGTAAATTATTTTCAATCTCATCAAATTATTTTCACTCTCATCGTCCTCGACGGTGGAAATTAATTGATGTCAGATTAAAATTAATATTTTCTCTATTAGTCTAATTTATTTAATCTATGGTGCATAAGTACTAACTTAATGTGCTTAGTTAAATCATTTAAATGTGTATTAATTGCATTAGCCGGAGGAATACTACAGATGCGTTTCCATAAATTTTACCTCTTTTTTGTTGTCTAACCTTTGTAATAACTTCGGTCACCGCTATTGCTATCTTATTAAATTTGAAGTAGTGATAAACAGTAATGTATTTGGAAGGCTTTATCAAACACCATTGTCACTACTATAAGATATATGTCCCAGGGGAATTTTCTAACAGTTTTTGTTAGGACACATTACTTGACTTATTTCGTACGAATTTGGAGGTACTCATAATCCTTATAGTTACACATATGCTTTTGATTATAATTTACATTTTATTTCATTTAATACAAAAATCGTATTCTTCTGAATTCATAGGATTTGAAATGTATGATTTGCAGCACAATCAAGAAATTATGGAAACAAAGCCATAAACAGTTTATACTACCCACTAATTTATTATAAGATAAGTTCACGACGCGCATTTCAATTGCTCTTACACAATGACTGTCTTCCACAATGATTAACTCCAAAAAAAATTTAATCTCATGTATATGCCTCACTAAGAACTATACGGTAAAGACATTTTGGCAGTGAGCTTGGACATAGAAATTGAAAATGATTTGAAAGAGGGTAACTTAGGTCCAGGCATACTATATTGCGAAATAGAGAAGGTATTGAAGGAAATGAAATCAAACAAGGCTGTGGGGGTCGATAAAATCCCCGCAGAATTATTAAAGAGTTTAGGAAAACATGGAAGAATGAGTTTTTATGAAGCCGTTCGTAGCATTTATGACAGTGGAGTGTGGCAAGAAGATTTTGCTAGATCAGTACTAATTTCCATTCCGAAAAAAAGGAAAAGCATTAGTATTTGAGCACTGGATAAGACAATGCATAGTACAATTTGTTTGATTTCGCAGAGGAGAGAATTGATTACAAGGACCTTAGGCAGGATGTAAAGACAGGACTATTAAAGACGTTGATATGGAGATTAGTTTTGTATGGCTCTGGACATGGACGCTACGTTTTTTATCATGCCTAAACGTCCATGTTTAGGCATGATAAAAAAACGTAGATTGGAAGCTTTTGAAATGTGGGTGTGGAGTAGGATATAAAAGGTAAATGTACGTAACGTAAAATGTACGTAAAAGAAAACGAATGAAGAATTTTTGGGAATGGTAGAAGAGGAGAAGAGGCTATTGGGAGAAATCGATAGAAAGTAGGAAAAGTGGATGCAGGGCGTGATAAGACTGTGATTGAGGGTAGAATTTTGGGTAAGCGAAGGAGAGAGAAGAAAAGATTAGGCATGTTATATGGAATGAAGGGAGGCAGAAAGTATGCATAAAAGGGTTACTGTAGGTGGGTGTTCATCAGAAGCCTACCTTAACCGGTAGATTACCGTTAATAATATATCCTTCACTATCTCAATATGGAACTAAAAAAAACGGATTGTCTTTAAAATTATATACGTGATTTACGAAAAATGTTTCAAACGTTATGTTTACACCTCTATATTTATTTGATATGCACAGTGACCTAAGGACGCGATCATCTTGAATTTGTACATAGCTTTAAAAAACCTAAAAATCATCCAATAGGTACCCTTGATTTGATGGCGGGCGAAGCACGTTGTAATATCACCAGAGCTCGCTATCTTGTGTGAAAAATGTTTTCTCCAATCGATATCGGCTTCTGTATGATGATTGCTAATAAATGCCTTCAGTACGTATTTCTGAATTTTTTAGAAATCGGAAGCCTTCCGACTTGGAAGGATTAGCTTGGCAGTGGAAATACTTCCAATTTCCGGAGGCTATAAATAGAGACCATTCAACCACAAGTGTTTAGGGAAGTGCATATGATAATGCCAGCTCCTACAATTTTAATTCTTTGTGGTCTTTAAAAACCTTAAATATTACCCACGTTCGCAAATATCCCCGCTTTTATCTCACATTTAATCCTTTCACAGGAAAACGAACAGAAGGAAAAAACAATTATGAATTCCATGAATATCGACACGAGATGCTTTATCAAGACATTTTATTTCGCATCTTTATTGCCAACTTTATTATTCTACCTATTTCCAAAAAGAAATTGTTGTTGAAGTTGAAAAATTTCGGATCATAATCCTTATGACTTGCCTCAAAGTTCTTGATCAGAATCTTCTGTGGAAGAATGGTACACAAATCTGAGGAATGCTGCATACAGATTTTTTTATTTAGAAAAAACCGGGCCATAAGAGTATTATTTACTCAGGAAATTCATGGAGAAGAGAATGTAAAGCCATCGAGACATTCACAGCAGTCTTGAAAAAATTTGGAAAAAAAACACTCAATATTTTTGGACTGTAACAGAATTCTAATTTAATCGTACATAGGAGTGCCTTGTACTGTCAGAAGAGAGACAGAAAACTTAAAATGTTAGAAAAGTTGGATAATATAGAGAAGTTAGATGAGAAGCACACATTAAACAAGCAAACAGAGTACCTATTTAAAGAGAAATAATATCAGAAGGCAACACTATTATAAAACTTGGGATGCAAAAGGAAGTAGAGAAAGAATTTCCTGTTTGGAAAGTACAGTCAGCAGAGTTGTGAGGAGGATGTAGGACAGTCGATTAGTTCAGGCAAAGAATACGTTCACTCTACCAGAAGAACTGAAATTTCTAAGGGAGTGAGACATTGAAAATAAAAACTGCAGAAAAGAGAATATGGGAGCCAGTAGAAATGAGGTGCTACCGTAGAATTACGAAGATGAAGTGAGGTTAGAGTAGCCCATCAAATCACAATAATTATACCAAAGCGCTCTAACCACTTGACTACCACGCCTAATTAAGAAGATAAATTTTTATAAAGAGAAGTTGAAGAATTAAGTCTAAGGACAACCTTTTAGAGAAGAAGATAAATTTATCAACACATTTTGGTACGTGATGGCTTGGTTTAAAGATGAGAAACAAGATGAAAATAATGGTAGAGGTGAACAAATTATGAAAACTGTAATAGGATGGCTGATATTACCAGAAGACATCCATTAAAAAAAGGATAAGTGAATTTGAATGTAAAAGGCTATTATTGAAATCTGTTATGCAAAGGGGAGGATGTGGAGGAAATCATTTTCAATTTGAACAAATAATGATAGTAAATATGAGGTACTGAAGAAAAATATAGTACATATAATGCATCAATGATTTACAGAAGCTTGCTAGTAAAAGCCTACGACAATGTGCAATAGTTTTCAGGGACTGTGCAAATCCAACAACTTCACATTATTATTATTTGGTAATCTACCGGTTAGGGTAGGTTTCTGAAGGACAAACAAACCTCAACCCTACAATAATCATATCTTCATTTACGCATGCTTTCTGTCACCATTCATTCCATCCAACATGCATAATCTTTTCCTCTCCCTACCTCGCCTACCCAACATTCTCCCCTCTATCACAGTGTTCAACAATCCGTCGACCCTCGGTAAGCCTCGCAGGCTAGAAAACCTATAATTATAAACTGAGGAAACTCTGCAATGCTAACCAGGCGTATTATTAACAAAATCACACAAGCTATCACAAACTCTTTATTTATCAGTGGATACAATATCTTTATTCGAAAATGGTGAGCATAAATTTACCTTCTAAGAACATTTCTCGGTAATTGATGTGATGGAGTACATTTGAGTTAGTTTTTAGACCGGATTTCAAAAGCTAGTAATTTGTTTTTGCTTAAAAATATATCTTCTGTACTTAAAAAAATGCGTGTTTGGTACATTTGGTGACCGTGGCACTACAATCAATTTTCATTTGTTCTGAAAGTTCTAAACTTCCTGATGACGTTCTTTGTAAACAGCTTTTTATGTATTCATCTTTATGGAGTCGTGAGAAATTGAAAGCTGAGAAATTAGAAATTTTAGTGAAAGCATAATATTTTGTGTATATCTATAACACCGAATAATACCAATTAAGCATACTGTATTCTGTAACAAGTTTTATCATAGACAAGACGTCCAGAACCTCTAGCATAGGATTGAATATTTGCTGGTATTGCTCAACCGAAGTTATATGTATCAGTTAATTACAATTTTAGGAGTCATGAACATTGCGTCGTAATTAAATTTTCAATAATTACTGATACCTAATGAGCTAATTAATTATCGTCTTACTAAAATTAAATTAATGAATTTTCCAAGCATCCTTTTAAGGCAAAATGGTTATCATTTACGGTTATTGGTTGTATATTTTTTACAAATATGTACATTGAAAATTTCATTTACCAAATATATTTTAATGGAAAAAACTTCCGGGGGGTATCGCATGATGTGAAGAACTTAATTTTTATTTTTTAAATTGCTTTGGGGGATCAGCTGTAAAAAATGTCGTTTAGAGTTGGGCTAATATGAAATGGTTGCAGCTTTATCCTTTTTGGTTTTTGAGCTTTCAGCCACCCGCAAGTCCTCTCTCCTCCATCGTATTCCCTCGCTGCCTCACTTGCTCCAGCTTTACCTCCCTTCATCCCACTTCATTTTACTTTCTCTGAGGAAAGGGGGAGGTCACCGCCGCACAGTGAGCCATATGACTGGAAAATCTGGCCTAAATTGAACTGTTGCAACTCTGAGCTAAAACGGTTCAATCGCTATGCGATTGTTCTTTTCATATCCTGTTTTTGCCAACGGGTTGTTTATTTTTGCTTATATACTAATCAGAAAAGAATGGGAAATTTCAATCATTTTTGCGATAGCTTAAAAATAATGTAATTCTGTTGATACATTTAATTAACTACTAATTGACAAGTATGTTTTCCTTCTGAACTACCAGCCATGAAAAGATATTTCAATATGCATTCCCTTTCATGAAGATACAACTGTCATGGAACTTTTTTATGGTGCTTGCGAAATTTAGAAGAAATTTTTTAAATAATAAATAACTGTTTTTGTCATCGAATACTTTATTTGATTGAATATTTTGTAATTAATCATATTAAGAGTCAGAAAACGACCCTTAATTTCCTGCGTTGTTAGTAAATATTTTATGCAATTAAGAAGAGTAAATCTCCATAATTTTCCGTTCATAAATTAAAATTTTAAGGCTTCTTCTGAGAGTGGCAGATATTTTGACATCTTTTTAGCGACGGATACCAAAAAATAGAGAAATATGGGTTAGAAGAATGGTAAGGTCAAAAGGTTCACTAAATCTGCAAGTGTTTTTCTAAGCGGCCCCTTAGCATAAATCTAAGATTATTTAAAGCGAATTTTATCATGCTTAATCATTATCGGTGGTGGTGTAGTTGTGAGCATTGAAATTAGATTCTTAATTCTCTGTAGGCTAGGAGCCTTTTCGGCTTCATATGCCAGATTTATGATACCATGGGCCACAGAATTATTGGCACTCGAATTTCCGAAACTATTACGATCATGCTTATTGCCTTCTGGCTGAAAATGACACGCACCTGTAGATAACTACATCCCTCAGTCACTTACAAGAGATATTGATTGCTTTAAACTAAGGTTTGTTCATGGGATGCCAATTAGCAATTTAATGTTTTTTTTTAAATATTTCAATGTGTTTAATATTTTACGTATATCTGTATGGTCATTACTTCTACTGTTCCTCGCATAATGGATTGCATAAATTATTTCAATAATTTGAATAGGGAAACTGTAACAGTAAAGTAAATATATACACATTTTAATTCGCATATTCTCTTGAGCAGATAACTCTGCTCTATACTAGTATTATATACGCAAATTTCACCTGAAATAAATTAGTAATATGCATTTAATTCAGCGTTTGAGGCCGGTAGAATTAGTTTAACGTCAAATTTATTTTACGAAAAAAACGAGATTTCATGAGGGATACATTGGTAGTATTATTCATGAAGAGGACAACTTGTATGAAGAAATATGTGAATGTGGGAATGTGGCAGGTTAAAGAAGTATGAGGGAACGTTGCAGTACAAAGCAAATTATTAAAAGAGAGTAGGTCATCTGAAGTAGCTTCCAATCAGAATATTTTAACTTTGCTTACCAACAAATGGAACAATTTGAACTCTGTAAGCATGTACTATTTTCCGCTACAAATGCGCCGTTCGCATCTCATAATTATCTATAATGAGGGATATATAATGTAAGGAAATATATGTTTTTCATGCATAAAAAATATTTCCTCGTGGAGATTTTTTACAGAGTTGTTCGAGAAATATGGTTTACCAGCATGTTCATTGCTTTGATTTTTCATTATATTTACGACGTTTTGGAGGCATTGTAGCTTCCGTTTTCAGGTCATGGGAGTCACTTTTGATTGGAAAATTGCTGCAGTGCCCAAAAACGTCGTTCGAAGAGTTAAGACTCAATGCAGTGAAACTTTCGGGAATACTAGAATTTTAATGTATATTTTTGTCCTAAATAATATTAAATGCAAGTATCTGATTAATCTAGACAATAAAATGCCAATTTAACTTATAAAATAACTTGCAATACATGAGCTAAGCCAAATATGATTACTTTTATCTTCAACTATCTTTAATTGAAACGTTTTGACGAAAATCAGTTGCCTAGAACAGTATTAACGGCGCTAGCTCACTGTAACTTCAATATCACAATCATTTCTTTTCTCCTCAACCTATCGCCTCACATTAAATTTCTGCCCCAAATTCCCTTAATATTTTTTTCGCTACATATACGCTTTGTACCATTATCCTGTTAAAATCACTTCCCCACCCTTCATCTGCATCCATAGCTTCGGATCATGACCACACACTATCCAACATTTCCATTCACTCACGAGAATTTCGAGTGTTTCTAATTGCCGGGGACAATGCCTGAATATTTCTCTCGGTAAAAAAATAGTCTATTTCTTTACACATTCAAGGGAAGCCCAATTAAAACTCAGGAACGTTTCACTGTTTATTTTTTTCTATTTCTGGGATTATGCATTAGAAGACTTTTATGGATATAATAATAACTGAGAAAAATATAATTTTTATAATGAATGCCGTCCTATTTTTTTATAATGATAGACCTACATGAGGCTAGCAATGAGACTCTTAGCAACATGAAGGTAGTAATAATTAAGATAGACTTGATTATATATGAAGTGATGAAGTTGCATGAAATACTTTATGAGCCTAAACATATTCTTGTAGCCGAATATAAAAGTGATACTTATGTTTAAAATTTCATACTAATACTCGGCATACTAATTTCTTGTTTAAAACAAGAGCTTATCAGCATGCCGAGAGCTTATATTATTCTCGCTGAAATGTTTAGGACGAATATTGGAGGACAAAATTGAAATAAACGTTTCGGATAATGTTATTCAATATTAAATATCAGCCCCTGGACAAAGAAACGTTTAAATAAACTAAGGTAATGGATTAATAAAGCATATCGAAAAGTTTAGGAATAAATACCTGTAAGAAACATATAAATGCATGCACGGTCTACTGGATAGTGCATCAATATTCTGTATATATTCACGTATAAACAATAAAAATTATAATTATGGTATTAACCAAAGGAAAAAATCACCTCCCCATCTTTATGAAACACTATATTTGCTTTGGTAAAGCTGAAAAACAATTTTCAGTGGCTGAAGGCCACTCTCTAAAATAGTACTTTAAATTTGAACGCTGTTTCGCCAAAGCTGACCAAAGTAATTGACGGAAAAAGAAATGGTAGCGATACAACTCTCGTGGTGGAAACATGCACTTGAGTGCATATTAACGAAAGGTTACATAAGTACACCAGAAAAGGGGAACCAAAGATTGAATTCCGAAAAAAAAGGAAGAAGCTCGTGTTTTATGAAGAAATGAGAGTGCCCACAAATTATGCACGTAAGAATACGCCATGGACCACCCTTCAGTTGCCCAATCGGTCGTCCTTCGGTATTTCTATAAGTTTTTTTTTATTCCACCCCTTCTACCTTCCCCACCGATCGCCTCTCCCTCCACTATTCACGCCCCTTCCCCCAACCTCTCCTCCTTAATCTATTCCCCGAACAAATCCTCGAGGGGTTAATTATATGGACCTAACCGACCGCTAGCGCGCTCCTTAACGGATGAGCGGGCAAACAGGGGACACGGAATGAATGAGAGCAAATTATGATTTCGGAGAATAAAGAAAATAGCGTCGGTGAAATAGAGCTAGCCAGAAAAACAGACTCATTCTATCGCAAAATTCCCCAACAGCATTTGACAACCACAGCTAGCTTGTAAAAATGACAATTAAATTATATGTTAGATATTTTGTTTGACTTAACTAATTTGTTAGCTTAAATAATGCCAAGATACCTATAGATATTTTTGTCTCAAAAAATGAGGAGGTAAAATGTTTTTGAAAGAGATGTTTCAAAATGCTTTTTTCTTATACTTAAGCATGAAAAATCTTAAATTATATGCACCAAGGGCAGTAAAAAATATGTAATCATTTTATTCAGCTTATTTTTACAGCGCATGATCAATATTTTCAAATTAAGTCACCTACTTGAGAAAACTCATTGGTTTCTGGCACAACCCTATAAAATCGCTTATTGAAGATTAGAAATCTGAAGACGTCACCTATTCGACAAAAACCAGTTGTCCTGAAATGCAGTTTCTATGATCTCAGCAAGGATTTTTCAAGTCTTTTAATTGGAAAACGCCTCATTCAGCTCCTCATAAATCACAATCTCCTATTAGGTTCATCGCTTACCTCTGTCAGCCACGTTAAGAGTTTTGCTGATTGAACAAATCAGCTTTAATATTCTTATTGAGATGCTTAGTGTGTCTATGAAAACACACGCAATAATATTTGCATTAGTATAATGATTAAATAACATAATCGAAAAATTTATTGTTAGGTTTTTTTAGGGTTTCATTTACCGTCACGACCTTCAATAAATGTATATTCCTCGAAAGTCTTCTAAAGCAGTGCTTAACTTCAAAGTGCAGTGAAAAGAAAATTTATTTCCGAGCTGTCAGCGTGCCAAGAGGCTAGTGAGGATTTTTGACACCTAATATGTTTCCTACAGGCGGTTTAATGACCGAGATATGTCCATGGACTACAGTTTGAAAAGTATTCGTCTGAAGTCTATTGAATTCGACATTCGGTATTAAGGATCTCTGATGGACAAAACATGTAAACGAAGAAATAATTGAAGAAAATCGCTTGAAAGGGAAAAAAAGTGGTAAGAGCCGAGTAAAATAAATGAAGGAAAGGGGTGACAACTGGAGAAATTGAAAAGAGAGAATCTAGCAGGAAGCCAGACAAGAAAGGAAGTTTATGTGCAATATATGCACAATACAAACGTGAATAGATGAACGGGTGATTTTCACACCAATGAGCCAAGCCTTCAGAATGACTTTCCAATAGAGCTGTTCCTCTTTCGAATCTACCCCATCTCACTTGGAACCGAAAAACCCGCGAGAGACCATATCCTTTTCCCGCTTTCCCTTCATCTTCCGAACCTAACCTGTCCTCCCGAATAGAAGTTCCAAGTTTCAGAGGCGCTATAGCCCATGATCTCCTTTTTCAGAGCTTTTGACCTAATCCCACCTGAGCCACTCCTCTTTCTTGCCTCACCACGCATCCCCAGTTCAGTGAGTCTTCCCCTTCCTATTTTAAACAAGCTTACTCGACTGTTAAACCTGGGCTGGTTGGGATATTTTTTAAGGTCTAGGGAAGGGTTGATTTAAGTAGGGCACAAAAAAATACATGAGTTAAATTAAGCTTTAAACGCAAAACGTAATACGAAAACAATAAAAAAATGCAAAAAATAAACCGCAGACCACATAACGAAATGAGCTTCTTCGGACTTCCGTGACTGGTGGTAGAGTAAAATCTCATCAACGCCAATCCAGTCTTGATGTATTTTTAGATAGAGTTCTTTTCTTTCATTTTCGATTGCTTTGCTACCACTTTTATCATCTTCCCTCACCAACTTTTGTTTTCGCATTGGCAGATGCACTCGTTTCTTGAAAAGTAAAATGTGAGATTTGGATGTGAACGAGATATCGCAGTCATTTCCAATATATTTAGTGAAGGAACATAAGAGCCCATAACCTACAGCTGACTGTTTGGCATTTTCGATTGCGAGCTTCCAAATATGTTGAAATGTAATACCAGAAAGGAGAAAGTTACAAGGATTTTAAATGTGGGGCGAATGCAGAAAACATGAAAGCTTTAACTAAGAGGATTAGATTTCTCAAGCTCTAAATGGTTAAGAAGTATTTCCTTAAACGTCAAAAAAATAAGTAAATAACAAAATCGGCCATTGATAAAGGAAATAGTATTGAGTTTTGAGTAAAATGAATGGATGAAATATCCACTTGCACTACGTAGAAGCATGCATACATTAAAATTGGGAGGTAAACCGGAGAAATTTGTCTGCGTTTTTGAGGGATTCTAGGACCAACTAAAAGCACAAAAAACTCTAGTTAATTACCAAAGCAGAAAATAGTCTGGTTTTCCCATAAATACGGCAAAACATGTAGGAAAATAAACGACTACTTAAGCTTAAACTTGGCGAAAATATCAATATCATCAGCAGTAAGGTTTAGCCCTCCAGGGAATGGCCCGAATCAATGTTCCATGTATTTCTTAGCCTGCCAACATCACCTATTTCCTTGGGTTTGTATGCTGTTGCTAGTTTTTCTTCACTCACTCGTTCCATTTAAATGTATGCTTATCTCATTTTACGACCAACGAAAATATGCCCAGTGCTTTTTCATATCTAGATTGATAGTTAATATGTTAAGTCTTTCAAAGATCGTAGAAATCTCATGGTCACATGACCAAAATTGATTGGCTGAATATACCTAGGGATCTTGTATCAAAAAGAAATTCAGATATTCGATGAAAATAAAGTAATGATGCTCAGTTATCTCAAAACGATTCTGTCGTGATTGGCCAAGACAATGACAAAATATTTCATTCATGTCGATAATACTTCATTAATCATTAATAAAGACATTTGATCTCGGGATCGTATTTTTTATGCAAAGGAAAGTTATAAAGAAACATTTTTGTATGAATAGATAAAGTTATAATTTTATGGAAAATACGGAAATTTTCATCATCAGCTTTTGTGTTTATTAAAGTAAATTATTGGTAGCTAACTTTTGTATCTGTGACTCCCTCTAATATACCTTTTCATAAACTTAAAAAATCACTGAAGGTTCAATGTACACTATTATACTTTTATTATGACAGATATACCTTGCAAGTTAGGCAACAAACGTTACTAATTTCTCATATATTATTCCAAACACAAAAAAAGAAATAAAATGGGATACATTGAAATGCGTTATTTGCGTGAAAAAAACATGTTGGTGGGGATCACAAAAAAGGAAACGATTGTTAGTGGAATGAGTGGAGACCTAAAGCATTCCTAGTTACATATGAATACAGCGAAATAGAATAATACTGCATGTAAGCAAAATGGGGACTTTTCCTTCTACAAATTAGAGCGCATTATATTCTTTTAATATGGGGGTAGAGAAAATATATTCTGCACGCTTCTTCATTTTTTTTTAATAAAAATTGGCTCAAAAAATTCATTATACCAGATACAATACGAAAAAGACTGTAATGAACAAATGTAGTAGAAAACCCGCGATTTAATCGATTTAATACTGGTTTCATTGCGATGGAATCGAATTATGATGAATCAATTTAAATGCAGTTCTTCTGTTTACCATTAATCACGAAGTTTGGTAGAGAAATTAGAACATAACGATTTGGAAATTTAAATAGAACATCAACCCTAAAATATATATGCAATTGTAAAAATATGTCCTATTTTAAATATTAATTTTATTCTACGTAGAGAACATAAATATCTATGCTCTCCCCGAGAACCAGCTAAGATATTGTTTGCGGCCACATAAGCGTAAGTACATACAGAAAAGCTTATTCCAAAAAAAACTCCTCTTGAATGTAAAGGCTGATCTGACCGCATATGCTGAGAGTATGTTTGCACCTTTCCTCGGCCTGTCAAGGCCCCTCGCAGTGGTCTGGGCGCCGCGCCGGTCAGAATCTTAGGGCACAACACTGCTTCCTACTTGCACCAACCCCTGTGAGTGGCTGCAACTTACGGCACTTCAATATCTGCCGAAAAACTTACTACGGTGCCGGTGCCTTCTTGTGTAATTCTTACTATTTGTGCGTCCTCAAATACACGTTTCTTCATATTCTGTGTATATTTTGTGGATAATTAGGATTAGGTACTACCTTATCACAAGCAACTACATTTTCCAGTAATTGTATTCCAAACTTTTGAATTGCATTACAGGTAATCGAAAATGTAATTATAAAGCCCTTATTAAAGTGAAACTCATTTTGTGGACATTTTAACCGTACCTAAACATTTCTATTAATAACAGGTTAAATATTAATTCCCGCATTGCTAAGATGAATCGGCTTTGTGTTTCCACGACAAAACGTAATTACACAATCACATACCCAAAATAACTAGGCTATTACCAATCATCGGGAATTTCTGAGACCTCATTGCATGAATAGTCGAAATCTAAGGTCCGAAATTTATTTAATTGGTTATGTTAGCTTTTCTACTTAGAATGGAAAATGAAAAAAATAGTTCTTTTAATTAAGATCTAATTTTAATACCATCCTTTTTAAATATTTATAAGTTAAAAAGAACATTAGGAAGCGTATTTAGTCGTACATTCTCTCTTTGCGAGATTCATTGCCTTAAAATCTAAGAGTGATATTTATGAAATGAACCACTATACAAGATATGTTTTGAGTTTCTCTGATTCAACCGATCCAGAAATAGCATCATATATTAGGGTGAATATTTTTCCCATTAATAATACTCTTTTATTAATAGATAAAGTCTTATGAAGATTAAAATTTCGCGGGAACCGTGGCCAAAGAAAGCCATGATTGGACTCATTCAAACATAATTCACCTCATTTTTATGCTCCGTTTTCCGAATGGAGCAAATATAATATTTCACATAGTACTGTTCAATAAAATACCTAAAATACGTTTTTGCATGAACTTCATTTGACTAGTGATGTGCTTACGCTTGTCTTAAAAATATAGTCATTTATTACCTTCTCTTTAGTTTTACGGCGTCGGTTATGGAAGCTGGCACCGGCCCTGAGAAAAATCAATGGTGAAAAACAAACGTTCTTTTATTTCAACTTGTGATTATGTCATGTTCCTAAGTCATTTACGTAAAAACATTCCAGTGCACAGTACCGCAACGATAGAGCGGCAGTAAACCCGTTCGTAAAACTGTGCCTTTCCCTAATGCCGTTTTGGGTGAAAGGGCTTCTCTCGAACTTCTTACTCGCCGTATTTACTTCCTCGCTCAGGATCTCTGGTCGGACATGCCCCCCGAATCCCACATATCGTTTCCATCGACCCCCATTTCCTAGTGAAATTCACACCATAGAAATAGACCGCCTGCAGAAAGCAGGGCTTTGGACCGAGGGGGAGAAAACTATGGCTCAAAAAAGTTCACGGGTCAAAAAAATGAAGTGTGCCATACGACGAGAAGATCTTCGCCGAATAGGGAAGCTGGTGAACATGATGCTCTCTTCTCGGACCCATT
>LYUA01001914.1:201275-219349 GCA_002093875.1 Calopteryx splendens | reverse complement strand
CCGACCACACTGCTCCTGTTTTCTTTTTTTCTGTTACTTTAAATTTTGCCTTCGTTTGTATATTAATTTAATTATTTACGGAAAAATATTACATTAATGTATGTACCTACCAAAAGAATATTAGGTACATAGATAGTCCGGAAGCATCAAAGGTAACGATTAGAATAAATAATTAGTTATAATTTGTTCATGCTGCTGTCACATATATTTGAATATAAATTTAGTAGATATTTTGGTAAATATTATCATTCCTTTCGTATTATTTCATGAAATTGTATCTGATCTCTCTTAATTAGGAAGTAGCCATTATACTGTCTCGATATTATAACAAGCCTTAATTTTTTCAGCGTTTGAAACGGCTATCGGTTATTCTTATTTTAAATCATATCCTTATATTTTTCGGTAAGATCTGCTAATATTTGACTAAGATACCAAAAAATGCTCTAGGTAAGAGGTAAAGGGAAAAACAGATGAGTAGCGTTAATAACGACAAGTTTTGAATTTTCTAGTCAATGATGCTTAGCTAAAACGTCAAGTTTTGCATGACAATAGTTGAGGCATTAGCGAAGATAAGTTTTATCAATACTGAAAAACAGAAAATGGTCGCTAGGACCAAAAAAATAGTTTATTACCTGAGAGGTAAGAACTGGGTTATGATTCATTCACTTTGATCTGCAAGAAGGCCAAACACATACTAATAATATGTGATTACTGACGATAGGGTCTTAAACTTCCTATTTTATTACGCTTTTTTTAATTTGGAAAATAAGTAACATTTGTTAAGGGCCCTTATAGAAATGAAAATACTAATGGAAAACGTTATCATGAAATTCCAGAGTTTTTGTAGACATAAGAACTATATCGTCATAAAACCTCATCTCTCTTTCTTTCTGCACCCCTTCCTTATTTCGTCTAATATTTTTAAGTTTTGGTATGCGATCCGTATTTTAACGTAGTGGAGAACTACTCATCTCTTGGGAAGGTGCATCATGTCCAGTAGCTGGGAGTGCTGGGAAGCTGACCGAACCGCAACTTATACAAATTCATTCCAGTATTTGTTTTTGTGACATACTTTCTTAAGCCACTTATTAAATAATAGAACAATTGTATCAGTGTCAACAGTATCCTTGAGCAAATAAATCCTTAACGTTCCTGTGATTTCCCTCATTACCTACAAAATCTGATCATTCTGGGGGTGATGAAAAGACGAGTGAGTTTCGTCCACACAATTGCTCCCTCCCCTGGGCACTACTCGTATTAAAATAAGTACCCCGGTAATTGAGAACCCACCTCGGTCTGTGACATAGATGAAAATATTTCCCTTAAGCTATTTAATAATATTTTAGCATTTTATATGTTATTCTGGTATACTTGAAAAATCTTGGAACGCATCAATTATCAAAATAAATATTAGTCATCAATTTTGTAATTTTGTTTTTGTAGGCATCCAAATTACCTATCCAATATTCCTGGCTCTTTGGCTTACCATACCAAAAATACACTAGATATTCGACATAACATTGATTTCTTACGTGCTCGATTATACTGTTGGCTCATTTTCATTTTCTTATTTTGAATACGGTCATATACGGTCTGTTCCTTGATAGCCTATTAATCAATGTCATTATGTATCTTTCTCAGGTGAATTCCACCGTCCTACCTAAAGGTCAATGAAGGCTATTACGCAATGATTTTCCCCAGATTTCATCATTGCTCTGCCTAAAAAATGACAGCTCAACCATAGGAGCAATATTTCGTTTACCCCGAAAATGCACAATGGAATGGAAAACAATGACTGTCGTCTGTTTGGTACCAAATAAAAATTACTTAGCTAGTATTCACATGTGCATAGCATACGTTAGAAAGCTCGAATAATATGAACCTGCTGAAAACGGTCATTATAACATATATCTTATAAGAAATATGAACTAAGTTTGACTTATGTGAATTAAATGTGGTAATTGTACCATGGATAGAAAAATTAGAAGGCGAGAGAAAACTTTGAACAGCAAGGAGAGCAAGGGACGTAAGAGGTACCGGTTGAAAGACCACGTGACTGCATTTCTTCCGATGGTGATAACGAGGGTGGAGGCGATAGAGAGAGGGAGTAAAGGTAGAAAGGAAATGACGTGGAGTGAGAAGAGTCGTAATTGGAAGACTCAGGTCGTTCACGCTTTCCATGAGACGACGGTAGGGAAATAAGAAATGCCCGACGCAGAAAAAAATCAAAAGAGGAAAAACGGATCGAGGAAAGGGGAAGAGGAGAAAAGAGGAGAGGGAAGAGGAGGCCTTGAGTTAAAGGAGTTGCAGACGACGCAAATTGCACGCTTCCTCGAATATTTTCATTACAAGACGTCCCACCCACCCAAGGTGCGAAAAGTTGAGGATTGGGTGACAGCCGCGGGAGGTCGTGTGCGTGGGGGATGTGAAGGGAGGGCAGGATTGGGGAATGAAAGCAGTACGTGCGGGTGTAATGCTCGTAATTGGCGCGGGAGGGGGTATTAGTCCTGAGTAGCTGGTGTTCGCGTGTGTGTCAGGATGAGAGATTTCTAATTTCAGCGAGTCTTTTTAGCGTTCAATTATAGAGGGGCCTGAGCCAATCACAAACGTCTACACCTAGATATCATTCCTTGCACATACCTACTAGTTTTACATTGCTCTTTCAATTATTCTTTCCCAGCGTGTGCTCATTAAAGTAGGTGAATATTTTATCAAACGACAGTGAAAAGCTCACAGAAGGCAGCACTGGATGAAACGTACTCACCAAGTAAAAAATTGTCACAAATGGCCATAGCAAATGCTGGGTCTATTCAAACAAATTTCATCAAGTAAATATAACCTAGCTTGGCCAATTTTTCAAGGTAGATTAAAAATTGCGAAAATTTAATAAATAAAGATCATAGACAATTCATCTTCTTCCATAACTACAGTCATGCATAGTGTAATAACTTGAGCTCCCAATGGCACCAAGAACTGTTAGTGGAATATGGAATAAATGACAATCACGCTTTGTAAATTCGCCTGACATCACTAAAAATATAAAATCCACAAAATCTTGGTAATGAATCGAAACCATTTTTCATACGCGGAAAAGGTACGAGTAATAATCTGGCAATCGTAATAATCGAATCGTAAAAGTTGAGGAAAAAAGAAAACGACTTTTAAGTTAAAGACTAGCACGAATTTAAGATGAAATGGACGTTAAGGGAATATATAACATGTCAAGGATGCGGTAATTGGCTTCCTGGATTTTTGGAAGCTTTGATATGGAACGAAGCATTGTATGGTTCTAAAACATAGCCTTCGAAAAATAATTTGCATAAATTCCAGTTTAATTATATCTGCTTATGGAGAAGTTAGCATATAATTAGATAGAGAGAGAAACAATCGAGTAAGAATAAAAAATTGTCCCAAAAAAAGAAGAAATTATGGGAATGTTCAGATAAATGATCAAAACGGTGATATTGGAGATATGGAGAGGTTGTGATAGAAGAATATGTGTTTATTGGCATGAGAAAGAGTGGAAAAGAAATGCATTTAGGAAATCATAAAGTGGAAAAAATGTATGCAGAGTTGTAGAACGAAATGGTCGGGAAGAAAAAGGCCTATAGTAGTAGTAGTATTTGGATTGTAGGCGCATCGACGTCGAGGTCACTAGCGCCAAAAAAGGCCTATATTTTAAGCAGAAATTATTTAAATGTACACTGCGATTTGCAATCGATTTTAGAGAATGTGCAAAATCTACCAATAAGTGGTAGCCAGCAATTTTTTAGGGATGTGCGAAAAAAATAATGACAATGAAGTCTCTCTGCGAATAACACGAAATCAAATTATTGTGCTTCTTTTTCTCATTTCATATTTTAAAAATTTAAACAAACAGTGGAAAAACATACCCCAGGAAATTTAACAAGGGACAAATTCGTTTCCATCCTGTCATTTCTTCTGTAGGCGAGAAATCAACGTCGTTCCGTAAACTTAGTGAACGATAGACTTTAATTCGTTATGCTGGTAAGATAAGCATAATATTTACGAAAAAGCTGAAAAAATATTCAATGCAAAAGTCAGTAAAAATATGTACACAAACTTACTAGACAATACATCTTAGCCGTACGGTAAGCATAACTTTTACACTTACACAAATGGCTTAAACAAAGAAGGAAAGGAAAGTAACATGTAAGTACGTAACGAAACGAAAGTAAGTAATTGGATTAGAAAGGGAATTTTTGAATTTGAGAAATACCAGCCAGTTTAAATAGTGTCCTCCTTATTAAAAATCTTTGAAAATAAATAAACGTTAGCTGTTATTGCGTTGATTATAGGTTTTAGCACTAATTTATTTTATAGAGTATATTTTATCAATAAATTGAATAGTGAGGATATGACCAGGATGAATAAATTATCAGAGGCTCAACCTTTCACTCTTGGCATGCCCAACATTTTACATCTATATATTCTCAACTTCTCATCTAAACATTTTGCTACAGAGCACCAATCACTCCTTTTATAACTTCTCTCAGGATAAGGTCCTAACACCGACGATACGACTTCTATCCCTGAATTCCTCAGGGAGCTTTAACATCCCATATTTATGCACAATTCGATTTTACCACGCTCTGCGTAGGTCGCCCTCCCCAACCCCATTATTTTGATAACGGATGCCTGAGGTCTTTTCACCCATATTGAGTTTAATTACTGTGATAAAATCTTATTTCATGCATCAACTCCTCATGTGGAATGATAGACTCATTCCATCGTTGATATGCGTGCCAAGCTACCTTATGCCTTGTATTTGATCGTTGGTTCAATATGGGTTCACCTTGCCATATTCAAAACAAATCCTAATTCAATGGCTTTAATTTCATTATTATTTACAAAATGTCTAATAAAACACGAAATATTATCAATATTGTCCATTCATAATATATTTCGGGAAAATCCAACCATATATCACATGCTCCCGGAAATTTGTTCTAAATAATTTTAAAAGAGGTAGTTACTCCAAAAATTCACTAAAAGGAGATAAACCAGTTCACATGAAATTTAATGTTTTAAATTTAATTTTTGCAATTTAATTTTTAAATTTAAAGTTAATATCTTTAAAGGTCATGAAAGATATTTGAATGCAAAGAAGTATTTCCCAACAGTAGCGAATTTGTGACGTTAGCTCTGAAAAGTCGTAAAGACAATATTAGTGAAGACTTTGATATGAATCAAAGCTATGAATGGTTCGGAAAACAGATTATTAAAGAAAGAGGATATATATAGATGAAATATATGGGTATGAAGAGAGATGGAAAAAATAGTCTGGATAAATAATTTGTTGAAGAAACTGCAATAAGCAAATGAAGATACACAAATGGTGGAGAAAATTTGAAGAATAAGTGGATGAAGGGTGTAATGTGGGATAGCAACATGTTGATGACTGTCGTAGTAGGTTGGGTGTTTGTTAAGAGAGGAAAAGGTAGAAATATATAAGATATTTTGGACAGCATGAATGGGAGAAGTTGTTGCGAGTAGCTGAAGGCAAATTTATTTAGAATTATTTTAGAAATACACTAGTGTGAGTAATAGGCTTTAGGAACCGTCTTCACTTTCCCTCTTTTTGTTAAATTACCTGTAATAGTAATACATACATATTTGGGGCATAAGGGTATATTAAATTCCTTAAAAAGGTATTTTTATCAATATGTGCAGCTTCCTATTAATCTATGAGCCTATATCTGCATACCACACAAAGATTAGTGGATGCCCGAAGATTTTTATGTAGGACTCTAAAAGAGCTTTCTGTTGCTACAAAATTTGTTATAGTTTACAGTGTGATAATTAAAGTAAGTAATTTTCAACAGTGAGTTTTAATTTGTGCAACATTAGGTAGAATATTTACATAAATATTTACATGTCTTTATTGCATATGATGATGATGCAATAGCATTGAAACGCATTGTACGTATTAAAACTCACCGTGGAAGACTTCTATTTACTTTTATTATCATAATGCCTTATCTCCACTACTTATAGCCTGCCACTATTATTTAATTTAATATAGGACATATTACAGTTAATTAGGTTTTTTTGTTCTGAAGGATATTTGATGAAATTATTCATATGCAATTAAATAAAATGCCGGTATAATTCAAATATTTTAAAAAACTCAAAAGATAAGAGTGAAAAATGACACCCTTCATATGAAATAAACTTTTGGAACTTAAAATATTACGCAGAAATGAAACTCATTAATTTGAATTCATCACAATATTCAACATTGACAAATTAAATTATCTTATGGACAAATATATGAACACATCTTGAAGGATTATTAGATATTTATTTACCTCAAAATACCACCTATTCTTTTTTAGTCTGCAACAACGAAGCGTTGACTTCCAAGAGTCAAAAGGCCTAGCGCATAATTTCCTTTGACATTCGCTTTCACTTCCATCCATTCAGCGTTAATTGATCATTAATTTTTGAAAATATTTACTATGCTTTTAGAATTTCTATTTAAATTCTAATGAATGTAACCATAATTATGGTATTTTAGCATTTAATACTTATTATTAATTAATATCTAAGCAAAAAGCTATCAAATATTTTTTTCTGAGATAGCTACTCTTCCTTACTATGGATCCTATTACCATCACAGGAGGTGATTATGATTTCATTTACAAGTTTCATCACCTGATACGAGATATTCAAACTGAGAACCCAGATTTTAGGCGGTTAGCTTCATTTGATGTCCAATCGCTATTGAATCCAACCTCAAAAGGAGCCCTTCCCAGTACAGTGAAGTCGCACGACTCAACTTGATCCCCTTGTTAACGGGCCTTACACCGACTTTGGGTGACCTCATGAACTTTTGCCTCATAACCCCAAAACGACCAACCCCGCTCCTCAAGCCCTCGTTCATCCCCTCTTATCCTTAACTACCCCTTCCATTACTCTCCCACGCATACGGCCTCTGCCTCACGGTCCCTTGCCCATCCCTCTATAATGTTACTTTGATGTTATTTATTTTCTGTTCACTTGTCTCACAACCTATTTATTTACATTTAATTTCTCAGTAAAAAATATAAGTACACTAACATCTACAAAAAATCGTTATAAGCATTTTGAAGTTAATACTTGCTATTACAGAACAAATAATGACATATTGAAGTTGGCACACTTCAGTTGGATATAATTTGAGTACATAATATTAAAAGCTAATTAAAATTATTGAACTATGTATAGTCTTAGTCTAAAGACTTGCTCCTTGAGGTAACTCAATTATTAGACGTCCAACTACATACTTGTCGATTTTGCCTATAGCTTACAATTACATAAATATGTGTCCGAACTATTAGATTTGGAAAAAGTTTATCTCAAACAATATGTGATGCAGTAACTGAACGTAGTCACTCCCAATAAATTGTCATATAACCCTTTTCCATACCCCATACTTATCCAGGAACGCATGCCCACTGCGTACAACGCTGGGGACTTTCAGGATACACGTAAATTTACTGTCTAAGGGATGATCAGAAAGTGAAAATAAACGTGTTCTTCTCCCTCAAGGAAAGTCAATTAAACGCTTGTGTAGATCTAAGGGCGCAGAGCTCCATAGTATAATTCTTTGCAAAAATAACTCTATTCCAGGTAAAAATATTCAACGTGACAATTATTATTGATTGTACATCCCGGATTACCAGTTTATCAGATATCATACAACATAAGGTATGTAACTCTAGAATATGGTGGTGCATGCAAGGGCAAATGACAGTGTGTGTAAGACGAGACAACGTTATTCCCACGAAAATCGCTAGCAAGTATGTGAGGACCTAATGTGATTGGGGTCAGCGTGTTACAGAATTTTGAGTAATAATTTAATAATTTAAATAATTTGAGTAGGAAAAAATCTTTGGATTGAGATTATGAACAGAAGAGTTCCATTCCATGTAAAGTTTGAGACTATTGCTACACATCGTGTTGCAGCGGGAGTCCACTTCGCTATTGAATACGCTAACTACTACACAGAAGAACGTTAGGCCACAAAATACTCCGTGTGCATTGAAACCCTAAAGTTTCCTCAACATCAACACACCAATGAAAACACCTAGCAACCCAACATCTAATTTGGATAGAAAGAGTAGGAAAAAATCTCTAAATTGAGATTATGAGTAGAAGAATGTCATTCCATGTAAAGTTTGAGACTATTGCTACGCATCGTGTTGCAGCGGGAGTCCACTTCGCTATTGAATACCCTAACTACTACACAGAAGAACGTTGAGCCACAAAATACTCCGTACGCATCGAAACCCTAAAGTTTCCTCAACATCAACACACCAATGAAAACACCTAACGACCCAATATCGAGCTCATTAAGCCCCAAATTGCCGTTTGGTAGCTGAAAATGGTTTCAGGGTCGATATAAAATCAGTTTACTTCAATCAGTCTCGGTAGCAACGGGATACGCGGAATTTAGCAAAGAAATTAATCAGTTTCAAGAGTCTAGCTTCTCTGTCGTCGTGTTAAGTTCGCCTCTAAATAATAAATAATCCCGGCTTCATGCACCGAAGGCGAAAATATGGAAGCCAGAAGCCACTGCATAGGAAATTTTATCATATTAATTCAATTTGTTTTTACGCAGGCATCCGTAATTTTATTAAATTTATTTTAAAATTATTCTCGTCTCCGGGCCTTCACTCCGCGCTTACCAAAAGTGAGCGCATTAAACCAGCGGCTCCCCACCGCAGCAGCGCGTCGCTCCGCGGGCGTTGCATGCTCGCGTTAAATTTGAATAATACACCAGAAAAAAAAGCACGCTACATTTTCAAAAAGAAATTGTAATGTTTCAAACCTACAGAGAATAAGAGGTACAGCTTGAATTCGTGGACCACCGTACCGAACAAATGCTGTGGCATAGTTATGCGGACTATAAGGTCCTATGGGGTAATAAATGAAAAATAACAATAGGTACCATTTCCAGAAAGAAGGAAGGAAAAATATTTGCACAAACCCCAAAATTCCATACAATACTTCTTTCATGCTGAAGGCATTTACCTAATATTAACCTAAGATCACGGGAAGTGGCTCATTTTAAGTAAGAGAAAATTAAATCTGTTTTTTCTCATTCTTTATTATTTTCGTGTATTAAGTACTCGAAATATTTCTCTAAGTACAACTTTCATTAGAATTTGCGGTAGTGATTAAACTAAATTTCCATTCCATTGATCTCTGTAGGAGTCACATTATGAATAATGTAAAATCCACAATTTTGGCGCACCGTAAAGAAAGACTATTCAATTTCAAGATATATAGATTCAAGGATAAACAAAAAACTGTAGCAACAAATATTGCTTAACTCCATTGCTACAGATGTCTTGAGTGGTGTGATCACTTATGAGTCCCTTCTATGATACTTCTACATAGAACCCTGCAGATCGCCGCGAGAGTGTGTGGCTGGTGTATTTTTCATTGGCTTTCAACTCCTGTGATTTATCGCTGGATTTGGTTTCTTTTTTTAAATTTGGCTCATAGTTTTCTCTGATTCCTCAAGGCCCGTTTCACTTCACTCTTATACCAACGGGGGGCGTTGCATTTATTTGTTACATTTATCAAAAAGATAGAGGCTTTCTGGTGGTTTGTTATATTTTGCACAGTTGTTTCAAGTTCGGCAAATATGGCCTGGTGGTCACTTATCCCATCATTTATATCAATATGTGTAAGCAAGTCATGGTGATTTATCGCTAAAAGATATTAAATTTCTCTTCTTCTTGTTGATTTGTTAACTACTTGATGCAAGGAATGTTTCGAGAAGACTTCGAGTAATGCACTGAGAGGCTCCCGGTTTAGGGGATTTACCTCAATGCCATATGAGTTTCAGTTAATTTATGTAAGGTTCTAGACCATCCGATGACCAGAATACTGTTATTATGCTTAGAAATGAAAGCCAATATCTGATTATCTAGTAGTTTTATTACATCTGAATTAAAATTGGGTGGTGGTGAACAAGCAAGCATATTTCTTTGTTTTTCTGCTTTCATGGTTCACCAAACGCTTTCTATGCCTAAATTTATACTAAATGCCGGTGAAAAGCTAGTTAGGCTGGTCTTAACTGCTGTAAAAAAATTCACCACCGATCCTGTTACCTCGGTCCCGTATGTATATTTTATAATATGGTATAAATACTTCACTATCCTTGATATCCTCTGTGAGCCAGCTTTTTGTTCCAAAAACTAAATCGGCACTCTGAAATTCGTGCTCAATGTCAGCTCTTTTGTTTTTTCTGTGCTGCTGCAATTAACTACTACTAAATTGATAAGAGAAGATCCTTTCCTTGTTATGGGAACGTTCGCTGTCTTTTTTTGCAGTCTATTTTTTCATGGCATATTTCTTTAACGCTTCCCTTGAATTTCTTCCTATATAACTTACACTTTAGCCTTTCTCCTACGCTAAACTCTATGTGTTTCCGTATCCTAAGCGCGACTTTCGATGATGCTTCGATAGTATGATACTACACTCAAACTTAATTACATTATTTTACTGCGTGCCATTATTTACACCATGATAATGCTAGAGAGAAATTTGAAATCTAGAAACAGCATATTTTTCTCTGTAATATTATTGTCCTCCGGTGATGTAGATATCCTGAATTGACATTCGTGACAATCGAGTGAAATACCACGAGAACTAGAAACAAAAAAATTGAAACACGCAAAACAGTCAATTCTAGAACTTCTTCGGTAGACAGCTCCACAATTCGTGCGTAGAAAGAATTAAAAATAATTGATTTGTTCTCTTAAAAATTGATCAGATAATTCAGTTGCCATAGTTATGGTCCAATTACAGGTCATAACACAAAAGTCACAGTAAATTCACGGTTTTTGAAATTCACGGTTTCTCAGCTGATTAGGAGGTTTGTTCATCTATTCCCTCTTTCTTATAAATTTCTCGCCTCTTAAAATACATTTTCTCTTAACGCCCGCTCACTTTCACGCTGAAACTAAATGTTTCCACCCGCTTAAATTAATTAACACTTAATTATTAATTTTACATTTTCAAATAAATATTGATGGCACTGAATAAAATTAAATATATCGTTGTTTAAGATAGTATTCTTCTGCATTTCTATTGCATCAAAGAAATGAAATTTTCAAAAAATACAAAACTTACTCAAAAGAAGATTTTCATCATTGTAGTAAAGTTTACCCACACAGCAGACGGTTTAAATAGGGAGCAAATCGTGAAACTTCCAATTCGTGAAGATATGAATCTACAAGAATCTACATTCTTAAGGGTATTAAATATTAAAGAGAAAGGGGAGACAAAATGTTTTATTTGTGAATAATTAGTTAATTCATATTTAAAAGGATTGAAATAATGGCTCTTGAATTATCGCAAGATAAAGAAGGAATCTTTGATTCTTCTGTTTCAAACACACGGAATAAGATGGAAAAACCTAAAAATGTAGGAATTCTAATGACCCAAGGAGTTTATAAGCAGGTCTTGGTCATGTTCAGAAAATTGATGACAGTTGAATCAGGGAACAAACATGATAAAAGGATAAATTGTTTGCAAGGCAACCGATTATTTAGAAAATCTTGGATGAATACGATCAGGGATACTTTTTGTATAAAGGAATGCTATAAATCTCAGGAACAGATGAGACTTTATGACGCAATGTATTAATGTGACATGAGCAAAATAAGAACGTAGGGCGTGCGTTTAATTCACAAGATATGCATCACGAATTTCCACCAAATAAGGCTTGCTGCAATCAAATACCAATGGGGAAGGATTCATCCTTTCCCAATCACCTCCATTCACGCCTTGCACAACAAACTGATGCCGGAAAGCGTGCGGAAATCGAAAAATCCGTCCAGGACGCGCACACCGGGTTGCCTTGCCTGAGATTTGCAGAAACCTTTTTCCGCGTGTCTCTTGGTTCTGAACTAACATAACCATTACTATACCATTTTCACCTATATCCACGCTTATTTTTATGATAAATGTACCCTCTTCTACATATTTCGAATTTTCTGGCAAGAGTACCTAAATTGTGCAAGTTCAACCGTGAGGTGAAGACGAGATTGACAAAAAATTCCGAAAAAAAATCCTGCGTTCTATTGAGCCATAAAGACAACTTTTTCTGAGCCCAGACTAACCGCAAACTAAAAAGGTTTTTGACGATCATCCCTACTATATCTCTGTGGCAAAACTTCACTTCACCCCTGGATGCCCCTGTTTGAATGCTATGAATTCCCAACATTCCGCTTTCCGTCAGATTTCCGACATGAAAACAGATTCGACAATTCAATGGATAAAATGACAAAGGTAGGGTCAAAACTTTCGGAAAATGACTATTACCACACGTGTGCACAGATTACTTCACAGTTCCGCGACATATGAGTCTTGATCTCGTCTTAAAAATTACAATTTTTTTACTATTTAACTGTATGTAAATAATTTTCCTACAATGGGAAGCACTATCCACATGAGGGGATCAAACAAAATTATTAAACGTACAAGTTTCCAGGCAGTTCAGATAGAATCTTGAATAAATAGGTAGTAATCAAAATAAAAAAATACATATATTTTCGTTTCTTACTACGTAAAACTCAGAGAAGAATAACAAAAATCACTCATATTTTAAATCTATTTCCTAGTTTTAGCTTATACGTAGGCTGTAAAATTGGTTGTTTTTGCCTTTCAAATTAACATTATATCCAACTATTTACGTTGAATTTAACCAAATTTTCATTTTACACTAAAATTCCTATCATATTACAGCATCCCAGAAAAACTATATGCTGCAAAGAAGTCGTAGTTTAGTAAGTGATTGAAATGGAGAGAAATTATTATATTTACTTCACTCACACACTGGACGAAATTCACCTAACGTCCACCGTAGGTACCAAGGAAAAAATATATGAGATGCTACCAAAAGTTTCCGAGAATTTTCTCGCAAAAATTATAAAATTTTCCATAAATCCTAATTACCACCGTCACCTTCAAAGTAGTCTTTCTATGTCTACCTAGGGCTACTACACAAAGATTTCAGCGATTTTCCCATTACTGGAAGGCGCTGCTGTAAGTCCGCTAGCATGATCAAGATCTGTTGCGATTCCTCTTACATCTCTTCGATGGAGTTAAAACGTCTCCCTTTCAACTGGAGTTTCACATTGGTGAAGATAGAAATCGCAAGGGGCTAGTAACTATGGTGGGTGGGTGACACTGTGGTCATGTTGTTTTTTGTCAGGTAGCCCCTCACAAATGAACTAGGTGTGTGAAGGCGCGTTGTCATGGTGAAGCAAGTAGTCTTTTCTTCCATATCTCAGGCCATTTGTGTTAAACCTTTTCCTAGTCTTCTTAAAACGTCGCGATAAACCTTCTTTCTGACAGACTGACCCAGGAGAAATGATGTCACTATAAGACAATTCCACGAATGTGAAAACAAATCATCGGCATTAACTTGATGTTGCTGCCACTTCGGCGCGCTTTTTTCGCCCCCAGAGACGATGGTGACTTCCACTGTGAAGAATGCTACTTTGTTTCAAGGTCCTAACCGTGCACCCATGACTCATTGGCAGTTATGACTTTAAGCAAGAAGTTGGGGCCATCTCGAGCCAAGGTCCGTAGAATAGAATAGTCTATTCTACGGACCTTGATCTCGAGCTACTGCTTGCAAGCTCAGCGCACGCCTCAACCATATGGTCTAGAGACAAACTTCCCTGCAATTCGTCTCATGTTCGGTTAATCTGGTGGAATACGTTTGCGTGTCCCGTATCACAGGCCAGCCCTATTATAAACTGCCTTCGGTCCTCAAGGATCACTTGTAGCACTTTCGCGACATGAATGTTTGTCATTCTCCACAGACTCCCGCCCATCATTGAAACGCTTAAACCACTCAAATTTTCTTCCTTGACTCAAAGTTTGCTCACCAAGCGCCTCATTTAGAACTTGGTGGGTTTCAGCAGCAGTTTTCTTCACGTTGAAACAATAATTAATTTAAATAAAATTAACTATTTCACATTAGCCAACTTGTAATTCACAGACAGGAAAGAACACGGTGTAACGAAAGCAACAAAAACTTAGTAAAACGTACACTCGTGAAGGTGTGCACGCGTGAAGGTGGTAGAAAAATATTAGCTTTATAGCTAAAATACACACGTGGTGGTATCTACTGGCCGAAGTCCGTACTTATTCTGGTTACGACGAAATAATTAAATTCTTGAAAATTAAAGCATGTATATACATAACATACATATATATGTATACAATATCGAAAAAATATTTTCACGACCTAAGCATCTATCTGCTATCATGACCTTAAGCACTTGCCACGACAGGCATAGAGAATTGGTCACTGATAGTGAGTTGACCGCGATGATTACTACTATTAGTTCCTCTATTAAAGCTTTTTTTTAACTCCTATGAGGTTTTCTTCTTAACTTTATTATTACATTAGTGCTTGGTGGAAGAATACGAAATGTCAGTAAAGCATAAAAAAGTAAAGATAGGTGAACAAAAGAGGTGTGTGCTATCAATTGTAATTTGAAATCACTGATCAAATTATTTCATTCTTTTTTCGCTTAAATGTTAGAATTGAGTTGGAGAAAAAATGAAACACTTGAAAATTTGAAATAAACATTATAATTGAATAAATTGGGAAATTACGGTTTGAAATTAGTTGAAAAAAGAGGACTTCATGAGTACCTCCATAATTTAAAGGAGGATCAGGATTTAAATCAAGATTCTGGATTTGAAATTCCATGAAACGATGGATTTGGAATGAAAATTCAAATTTGATGAAATATTGGATTCCCCTCATCCCCAGAAGCTTTACGTCAAGGAAATGTTACAATACCAATATGCTAACTCACTCCGGTGTTCAAATTAAGGATGAATAATATGACAGAATGGAAGAGTTTGTATTTCGAAGTTATTAGAAGGAAAGTATTGACAATCAGGATGACGGGTGTCGTGCCCTTACGCGAATGTCCCAAGTTCGAGTGGATTTACGCATGTATTATATTGAGAAGGCAGAGAAAATATGGCCCCAGAGTACACATTTAGCATTAATGGTATCAAAATTATACCAATTCGTTTGATCTAACTGAATAAGCTAAAATAACTAAGATTACTTTTACTTATGAAACACGAATCAAGTCTGAACTCACTTAACTCTTAATTCACCTTGGAAGCGATAACTATTCCCATTTTTCGTCTTTCAGTTTTAGGGTAGACGTATTTTAAAGCAATTTTCTCATTACCTTTTAAATATTTTCCCTCTATGCCATCAGGTAAAAATTTGAAAATATTTTTTTATAATAAAAACTAATTTGAGATTTTTTCTTAAATTCCAACGTAGCTAAAATACAACCTAAATCATCAAAGTTTTTTACTTTTTCGTCTTCATATGAGTTAAGGACATTGAATACGATTTTGGAATTTAATCAGTTACACATAAATAGGTTTGTATTTTCTTTCATTTTCAATAAATTCTTGATTGATTAAGATTGAGATGGGTTTATGTACTTTACCAGACGTAGCATACCGATCATTTTTCAGTTAACTCTAAATATGAACTAAAGTAAGTAACCGATGAATTTTAAGTGTTTTTAATGTAAAAACTGGTCATGTTACTCTTAGATATCACATTCACATTCAAATTATTATACCATCTATCTTTAATTCGAAAAACTTGGGAGGTGACATTTATTCGCACGAAGACTGGAACTACGGCTGCTATGAAAATTGGTGCCTGGCATCGATGTATATGTCGTAGTCACATTTATGTTAATATTTATCGATTCCATCATAATGCGTTTTATTATTTATTACATTGACATATTTTAAAAATAAGATAATCTGTGAAATTTTATACAATTATTCCAGGGTAATACCTTTAATAATATTCAATGAATGACAAAGTAATAGTTGTAAACGGTTGCAAAGCTGAAATCGGCAGAGAAGTTAACTTTCAAATGTGCTTAACGCAGTCTTTATGAATTAGGAATCAACAAAATTATTGCTAAGATTTGAAGAAATTAAAGATGGCTAAATGTATTTATATTCTAAGAGCTGCTAAAGACAGAATCAAATTACACCCTGCCGATTCCTACGCCATGCTGTCGCCACCACTCAAAAAATAACCACATGAGTTGAGAACATTAGCCTTTCATTTCGGTATCTCCTTAGTGAAATTTTAAGGTCCGTTATTCAAAAAGGCAATTGTAGGAAGTTTAGCAGAAAGGGTATCATGACATTCGAAGTTGAATTAAAGATGCGCCGTAAGTTCATTACACCCTGATTCCATGGCATAACTCTACAATTTTACTCCTGTGATTTTTCCCCGACTTCATCTCTTTGATTAAAAAAACTAATGCAAATTACAAACTATAAAGTGATCAGTTCAATGTGTAAATGCACCGAGAGTACAGCATGTTTAATCAAACGAACACGCTACTTGGCTTACGACTTCCAAGTTCTAAAACATAGTTCAAGAAATTATAGCACCAACTTCGTTTTAATTTCATTCAGTGTTTATGGACTTTTTTGATACAATAAATTACCAACCGATAACTTTGTTATGATTTCCATGCCCATAAAATGTTCAAGTTATTTAAACCCAGCAGCAATTGCTCGAAGATGGGAAGCTTAATTCCGTGAGTTGAAGACAGGAAAAGATATGGTCGGGATTATGGCAGAAGTGAGGGGAGTGCATGCGAGGCAAAATTTAGACGATTGCAAGTGAGAACTAAAAAATAGAACATAACCAGGAATAAGAGAGAGCTACTAATTAAATAAATACCTAGTGTTATCTTTATTAAGGGAGCGGAAAATTAAGGCATTTTGGTAGGTGTAACTTTAAACGACACACAGTTAATCGAGGATAAAATGAACAGGGAGGAACGCAAAGTTTCTTTTTAATTCTCACATACTGTGCCAAGGTTTACGGCTAATAAAAGGGCTCTGAATCTTTGGGATTTGGAATCTTAAGGTGTTCAACTTCAACCCCATTCACCATGCAGCGGAGAGGAGCTGGTGGATAATCATAAGAAGAAGAGTTTAACGGAGAACGAGAAGGAATAACTGAATAAGGGGTGAGGGAGAGTAGTAGTAGGTAGATATTAGGGAAGGAGACTGACAAGCTGAGGCCATTTTCCCTATTAGGGATAGGTTGGTAATTCGGTAGAGGTAAGATTTTCAGAGAGTGTAGGAAGGGTGGAGAAAAACCCGGCCTCGGCATTGGTACTTAACGAGAGGCGCTAAGGGCTCAAATTTAGCTCCCAATCCTTGGACGTAGTACTTTAGGTGATATCCACATGGCACCCAGTTAGGTATCAGGAAACCGCTGAACAATTACTTTACGAAAATAAATTGCAAAATAAGAAGTTACATTTACGATTTCAACCAGAATGAACTTTAGGAACTAAAACAAAAGATTAAAAAAAGCCTTGATTTTCTTTTTGATTGTTTTTAGATTTTTTTAAACCATGAAATTCTTTTAAACTAGTACTACGTTCACGTGCTTATTCACTAAAGCGGTAATTCACTACCTTTATGACGATATGGATTTTCATTATTTTCCATATTTTTTCGGAATAAATACATCCATATTTCTACTTAAACCTCTATTTCATTGGTACAAGAGTTTTTTAGCTTTAAAGGTGAGAAGGTGGAAAGTATTTAGCTAACTGGAAAATTTCCATTTCAGTGAAAGAGCAGAATATTGAAGCCGAAAAGGAGCCTAATTTAGTTCTGTTCCAGTCACTTAATATTCAAGGTCACATATTACATTTTATGAAATGTTAAAATGTTTTTTTAACTGAACAAGACCCTCATTGTCTCATAATAGTAAAATAAAAGAGCCGACGAAAGATAAGTTGAACCTAAATTAAAAAATGCACCATTTAACGTTAGTAGCTAATATGAACATAAAGATGATAAACGAAAAGATGACCCTGATCAAAACCACGGAAAAAAGGAATATCAAATTTCTGGGTCACCTGTTTAGAAACAATAAAGTTACTGTCAATAATATGGAGGGGAAGGTGTTGGGGAAAAAAGGAAGAGGAAGACCAAGGCGACAG
>LYUA01001914.1:172604-185959 GCA_002093875.1 Calopteryx splendens | reverse complement strand
GGGAGGAAAAGATTAGGCATGTTGGATGGAATGAAGGGAGGCAGAAAGTACCTATGCATAAATGAAGAAAGGGTTACTGTAGGGGTGTTTCCATCAGACACCTACCTTAACCCGTAGATTAACAATAATAAAAATGAAATGGAGCATATCTGAGCAAAGATAGCTAATCAAAGCATGAAAAAGCATGGATTGAGGGGAAAGGTGAAAAAAACGGAAACTAATATATATATATAAATTCAAATTATTAGGAATAAAAGGGTGAAGCTTAATGCAAACAACATTTAAGTGAGGAGTCTTAATAATTACTTCAACACATACAGGATTCATTGATATCTTTGCCGTCATTTTGCTATCTCTGTAATCGGTTCACATGTGGATTTATCATGAAAAGACTAAAATTTGTGAAGAAACTAAAAATTTAGGTTTTTTGCGAAAATAACTCTACATACTAAATTAAGATTCTTTAGTTCGTAGGATGCTTGTACTTTGGACTGCACCATACCAAACGCTTTTTCATTAGTCTAAAAATGAGAAATATCTAGAACAACAGAGGAACTGTTAACAACAGATACTGTTAGGCTTCAAACTTTTGTTCCAAGTTGAACAAGTTGAAATTTAAAAAATACTTACACTCGCAATGCGCTCATTATATACCTAATGAGGAAAATCTTTATGGCAAGCAAAATCTAAGTGTTAGCGAATTTACATTGAAAATACCGCGTGTATAGAGTTCCTCAAAAATATGGTCAAGTCACAGAAATACTTTGTCCACCGGAGCATTCCCTGCATGCTCTCTTCTCCGAATCTCTCTCCAATAGCGTTCCTCTACCCCCACCAACTCACTCTCCCCTCGTATTGTGTCCCTTATCGATCTCCGCTTTCGGTCCGATTGGAATCGCTCGACGCTTTCTACGTACACCTCTCGTCTCTCGCCCTCCCTTCGCGAACCCCCACGCCCTACGCCCGGTCCCTCCCATCCCCCTTACCCTTCCTCCATTCCATTCCTTCATCGTGGACACCTCCGGCAGCCTCCTACACCCGCGGAATACGATGAAGCTGTCTCCATCTCACCCCTCTGTCCAACCCTCCCTCTCTCCCCCCCTCTTCTATATCGTACCTTATATTTTCTCCCCTCACGTGTAACCCCCGTCCCCACACTCCGAACACCAGATCTCTCTCACCCTTCCAGTCCGTATTCCCTCCTCCTCCTCGCAGTTTCCTTTTCCATCCTGGTCCTTTTCATTCCCATATCTTTCCCTCCTATAAAAGGGATCCCTTCATGTCTTCCTCTCTCTCTTCCTCTTACTCTTCCAGCACTGCCTGTTTATCACGCCCGTCCTCGCGCCGTTCGTTCTCTTTGTTCCCTTTTTCTTTTTATTCTTGCCTCCTCCCTCTTTACACGCCCTGTGATTTTTTTCCTTTGTGAAAATATTTCCTCCATCTCCCACTCTCACTTCACTTTTCTACCTTTATTCTTTATTTCGTGTCTCTCCTTCCCGTTCACTTCACCGTTATTTAGCTTAAAACCTGGCAACTCATCATGTTTTCCCTCACCTCCTTTCCTTTTTCACTCGTGTTTATTTAAGTTCATCTCCGTTGCCAAATGTTTTTACGTCACTCCTCGTTTTTATATTTGACTTTCTTCCCACAACATATCACGCTTCCATTCCTCCAAATCAAATTTTCCCTCCACGTTTCCCTCCACGTTTCCCTCCACGTTTTGTTATTTAAATCAATATCGTATCCTTATGTATAAATAAACTACACCAAAGCCATGAGCGTAAAATCATTTACATGGGGGTATTATCTATGCATAAACAACTTGCCTGAAGAGAAAAAGTTTGGTACAGAACTCTTGTTCATGCGTACATTTTAATTAACTTGTTTCGTACGGAGTATACTATTCAAGAGATCAGAAGTATTATCCACGAGTGCTATGAAAATTAGAAGCGAAGAAAATGTCGAAGTAATTATACTTCAACCACGATACATGCCAGTAAGTCCTTCATAAAAATTAATTATAACTTATTGAGTACATTATCAGAGCTAAAAAAATATCTTCCTAAATTAAAAAGTAGCTTTTTTAAATAAATTGGTCTCTCTGAGACTTTCGAATCATCAATAGAAACCAGCTTTCCTGTCGCGTGATAAAAAATTGATTTGGCCATTCGTATTAGGCATAGTTTTTCAAAGAAATTATTGAAATGAACAATGATTCAATTGAGCTTAACACTATTATAATTTCACTATCAGCTCCAAATGCGAATAAAAAGTGGGCATTAACCTTAAATGCCGAGAGAATGCAGCATCCCGCAGTATAAATTTCCTATGAAATACATAGTTTTGCATCTAAATAAACGCAGGCACATTCTAAGAACGTTCAATCCTTATTTTGTCACCATCGAACGACCTTACTGCGACTCTCAACGTCCTCACACCGTAGCAGCCTTAAAGCGGGGTTGGCTCACCTTTGAATCGAATAACCTTTTTATTCTGCTCATTCTCAATACTCCTACCACTCTTCTGTCCGTCTACGGTTATCGCTTACCCCCGACACCACAAAGGGCATTCTTCAGACCGGCTGTATTGCATTTCACCATCAAGTCCACCAAGTCATCGCTTTTTTCCCAGCTCGGCTCTGTATATTCCTACCACAGCACACGCTACCATCCATTCGCTCACTCCGTTTTTCATTTTCTTGCTTTATATCGCAACCACATTCACGTCTAGTTCATCACTACCGTTTCACTACTCTTCTTGCATTTACTGACAAATCGAGAGGAAATGTACCCAAAGGAATTAAACTTGGTCATGAATTTTTGCAGAGCTTGTAAGCAATATTATAAACAATTTAGTTTTCTTTCCCCAACAATTTTCCGAATTCTATGTATCTTTCGTTCCCAAAATACACGGAAGGGGTTTTTCTAGGAGAGTTCACTAATTAATGAAATCAACTTTTTTCATAGAAAACTAACTAACTAGTTGTTATTTCTGATTGTTTAATTTCTCTCAGCTTAGGTAAGTATATTATGTCTTTCATTTCAAAATTTCTCCAGTTTTCATATAGATGTAGCGAGTACCACCAACTCCAGCAACTATATCCTATATGATGAGCTTTTGTTTATGTATTAAATGAATGTTAACAATAAAATACGCGATTTACGCAATAAAAAGCTTGCAAAATTATGCATGCAATCGAAATCAATCCACCTCACATACACCTTCTGCATACGAACCTCCAAAATCGTCTAACAGTTTGTTTCAGGGGCCTGTACAAGTCTACTTTTCGTGTCAAATATATCACCTTACTTGCATTATGATTTATTCAGCACAAGAACAAATTTAGCAGTCATTTACATTAACCAAGTAGGCTATATTATTGATTTTAACGCCTAGAATAGATTCCAGCCACTAATATTTAAATGAATAAAATATCAGGGGCACACCCATACACCTTTAAAAAAATCACATAACACATCAACGAATACGGGAATAATTATGGGAGCGTATAATTTAAGAAAGTTTTACAAAACAATGCAATAAAACTAAACAGGAGTGCCTGCGTCGTATTCAGGATATACTCAAGAGACATAGGCTGGAAGGACTTAAACGAAGGAGACGGGATACCGAGCTATCTAGGCAGAAACGATGACCCTTAAAAAATAAAACAAGGTCACAAAAGACATATGTGGCGAAGTTTTCATTTTTGAATAGGGGAATCAAAAAGTGGAACCAGTTGCCAGTAGGACTTTTTAAGTCATCACCCAAAACCCTAAAGTCATTGAAGAGAAAATATAAAACGTATTTAAGATTACAAGGATTTTTTCCAAGTATTCATTTTATATACATGTTATGTATCTAAATACGAAACCCTAAGTATACGCATTGATATATGAAGCACATAATGTTGTTTCACTCATGTCTGCACTTGACTTCTAATAGTTTCCATCTACGAATGCAATTGTATGTTATGGATGTCATGTGTGCCATTCATGTATGTATTTAAGGTTATTAATTAACTCCTTGTCATTGCCACCCGGATCATCGCCCAATTGCAATTTAAAATAGTAAATAAATAAATGGCATGTTCTTCGTCATTAAAAGTTTAATGATCTTCGGTAGATGAAGACTCTTAGGCATTCATTTCGGGAGTTCTCGTTACTGAACATTATCAAATGTAACTTAATGAATATTCCATTAATTTTCTTTCTTCATTGGTGCGCTTAAATGCCTTCCGATCAGTGGCACCGAACAACGAAGTACACTGACTGTGGGGTCAGGGCTACTCCATTGCTGCTGGATGAGGTGGGACGCCAATTTGCTAGAGAATAACATCAAAGTTTACAAGTTCAGTTTCATGCCCCGAGATAGGCTTTTCCACTGATTACCTGATAAAACCCCTAATGCTGGATTTTCCATGCGTAATTTCACCGTTTTATAGTCTTAGTAGTTAATTTTTAATAGGAAAGTGTAAAAAGATTTGCCTTCTCTGTTCAACCACTTCGATTGTGTATATGAAGCCATGTATCATACTGTGAGAAACTGCCAAAAATGATTAAATTGCCTTCACCTTGAGGGGATATCAGTTCATTTTGACACATCCACACTTTTAAAATCCTTCCAAATTATGCAAGATTTTTATAGAGATTTATTGCGACGGAATAGTACAAATACATTTTGAATTAGAGTTTAGCAGCCTTTCTCATTAAATGGGCTAACATTGAAGATTCTATTCGCTCTATAGGTATATTCTTCAAAAATGTCAAAAACATTTACCCCACTTGCGCCTTTTTCTCTTCCTGTCTTTTTAGCAAGTAGATATGTAATGGGTAAATAATACGGGCTAAATACAGAATAAATTCTCAGGAGTATGAGAGAAGAGTAAAAAATATGTGACGGCATGAGAAAGAAATAAGGTTCAGCGAAAGAGGAAATGTAAGTATCGAGGAAGGAGAAAAAAGGGACGGCGGAAGGAGCGGAAGGAGGGGAACTGATATTCAGAGGAAAAATAAATCTCTTTGGCCCCGATATTGAAAACGTCGGAAGCAATGAAAAATATGGATCCTTACATGTCTGATTCTTCCTTTATGAAGAGCAGCGTGAGGGAACTTTTGTGTTCCGGAACTGCGCGAACGAAGTGGCACCTATGAGTGTTAAAACAGAGGAAGACCTCGATGATCGAACAATAAATTGAATGACCAAATATAAATTTTTCAGAAAGATCATTTAACTCAAACTTGAAGGTTCTTCAGGAAAATTTGGTTCGTAGCATAATCTGAGGCGAAGATTCAAAATTTTTAGGGCAATTTTTTAACGTAAGGAGAGTCCCTAAAATGTGGACACTTTAGCAGAACCTACATGAACGGGAAGCAAAATATTTGACGAGAGATTTATGTTTCACAAACCACTAACGAACACTTGCATTCTGCAACGATTTTGGTTTTAAATCTCAATAAAACACAAAAGTTTAAATTATTGTGAAACCACGAGAAAAACTTGTTTCAGGTATAAAACAAAAATATATGAATAAAATATCCTCGCATGGAGTTCAAATCACTTTTAAAATCTAGCAATTGTCTTTTCCTCCATTTAATCTACTTCTTACAGGCAACCACGTATTCCTAACAGTAAGTTATCTAGATGCCGCATTTTGCACAAAATATTTTATATCTATATATACTTTAGTTGAAATTTTATTTTAATGTAACATAAATAACTCCAGATAGATACTAACTTTATATGTATCAGTAGGACAGAAATCCTTCTAATAAAACGGAAGACTTTATTTCTAAAGATAGATATAAATCTTTCTTCATTATAAAAGATTGACCTATATTCATTTTGTACATAAAACCAGGGGTTGGTGCCGGAACCTAGACACCGAGAAATACGTAAGATTTGTTTTTTTCTCAGGCATTGGTACCGAGGTACTGATACATAATTTTTTACCCTAGGTACCAACCGCTGATCTACACAAGCACAAAAACAATGTAAGCGCACAGTCACACACGCTTCCCTTTTTCTGACTCCATCACCCGAATCCTGGAAGACCCTATTTTATTCTCCTTGCACACATAAGGAAAGGCAGGCGGTCGGCCTCACCCCCTATTCCCTCGGATTTCTCCTCCGAATCCCTAACGTGGCCGAGAGGGCGTTCTAGCGGACACGCACATCTGAAATCCCGGCAAGTATCAACCTCGAAAACAGCCCTGAGAGATGCGTGTTCCAGATGTCACGGTTGGGGAAATATTGTGGTCTGTGCCCACGCGAGACCAGCTACGACCACTCCCACCCAACAACCACTCTTTCTTCTTCTTCCTCCACCTCTCCTTCATCCGTCTCGCCCCATACATAAGCCAGAATTTCCACCAACCCCCTTCGAATGTAGCCTTCTTCCGTATTCCTCCTTTCTCTTTTCCGCGTTGTCTATTCTTACTTTCCACCCCCCCCCCTCCTCCTTGATTCTTTCTCTCGCTGACTTTTGCCTCCTTTCATTCCGCCTCTTTTTTAAAAAAAATATAAATACATCCCTCACGCTCAAATGCTTAGTACAAGTTTTCCAACTGCACCTCCCCTACTCTTTTTCCACTCTCCCCACCATCTTCTTATATCGAACATAAGGAAAAGAATCCGCGAGGGAACCAGTAACTTCTTCCGAAAAATGTCGTCTATCATTACGTTTTTCATGATTCCTTCATATCCCAAGAGCTAAAAGAATCAGTTCGCTGTGAAATGATACCACAGTTAAATCAGTGATTAAAATCAGCTTATCATTCACATCGAGTAATAAAATCACACTAAAATAATTTTTCGGTATTGTTGGCATTTCTGTTTCACCTTTAGTATCAACCTTAGTTCTCTTTTTATTTTAATAACTAGTGATCACATATCTATATGAAAAAGTTTTTGTCAGTTTTTTTTTGCCATGGCGTTTTTTGCAGTAGAATCATTCGTTATCAACTTCTTAGCGTTATATTCACACTTTTTTACTCATTGCCTCCTATTCGAGATGCATCTGCGCTCAAATACTTCATTTTAATGGTACATTCAAAAAGAGACTTCATAATCTCAATTTTTCTCAAAAAAACAAACAAATGATAATAATAATAAATGATATCAACTAACCATTTTCATTGCTAAGATCTCTTCTGTAGAGAAGAAGTACAATAAAATGTCATACAGGAAAAAAGTTCCCTTAGCATTTTCAATTTGATTAAATCTAAATTGGTAGTTTCCATGACTACAAAGAGCATTTGTACTACCAAAAGTTCTAATGAGCACATGGTCTTTCTAATTAGTGAAATTACTACCTACTAACTAATTTTACACTCTCTTCTACTATAATAAAGTCAGATCAATGACATTAAAAACTAAAACCACAAGCTACACTTAAATATGTGCGCGAGAATAAGCTCGGGTGAAAATATCAATCTTGAGCGCTGTGAATATTCTTATGATAAATGCAGCTTATCCTGACTTATTTAGAGGGTAGAAGCCACAAGATCTTATCTGATTCAATAAACTTAGTAATGTGAAGTTAATGGGGAAGAATCATTTTATAAGAAGCAAGATTGTCAAATGATAGCCCAAGGAAATTTCTTCAGTGTAATGCTATTTAGTATCGATTTCTTAGCGATCATCATATATTATTATATTTATGACCTTCGATCGCGGTTTATCACCCTGTTATCGCTTTTACGTTAAGCTGGAGAGCACACAATTAATGACAACGAAAAACATTACGAAGACCAGACGACTTAATAAATCTCATCCTCAACATTCAAAGCTAAAATTAGATTTATGGCTCATCAGTCCAATATTATTCAATCCAAACTTAAATCACTACCTTGGGAAAAAATCGTAATTAAATATTTTAAAACTAACTGTTTTACGCATACAGAGAAAAAGAGGACGAATATAAAGTTTCCCTTCCAATTTGACCTTCGTACAGTCAAGGATAGTTAATTATATAGATACTTAAAAATTATTTGGTGAAAAATAAAATAATTCTAATTTCTTCTTTTAATACAGTTTTTCTTACTATCCCAGAAAACGTTATGGTTATAAGAATAAAATTAGTAAATCCAATAAATATCTAAGCATTCAAGAAAACATAAATATAAGTAAGTTTTCATATTAATCTTTCCCATAGCCTAAATATTGTTGCAAAAGGAGTTCCTCAAATTATCAATAATTATAATTAAAAGTAATTTTTCATATTAAGCCTTCCCATAACCTAATGGTTGTTTTGCATAAGGAGTTCCTCTAATTATCACTCAGCACTTTATAGAGAACAACATTTGCCTCAGATTATTTTCTTGAAATAGATGAAACAGCATGTTACATTCTCAAATCAGGCTTCCCAGTTTTGTCATTACTCTCAATTATAAATAGAAGTATCAATAAATGTTTTAAAAGTTTAATGTGCCAAATTCAAGACATCAATATTATATTTCTAGCATTATATATTGTTTAGGTATCTACTGAAACCTTAATTCATAGTTTTATATATCAGGTAGTAACCAATAACTTATGCCAATCAAGCATTCGCTATAAAAATTGTACTGTAAACCTTATATAAACCGGGACTCTAATGCTTGGACCTCTCAATTTCCAATTGAATTTCACAACCGTTCTATCTCACCCTGTAAGAATATCCTGGAAAACTATCTGATCAGAATTGAAATATTTTTGGTTCGAATCCTGATCCCGATGTCGTTAACGTAGTTTCTTTATTTGGGATTTTAATAGAACATTTACAGCCTGTGCGACTTATCTTCAGATTCTCCATAACCCTGTGCAAATTATTGATCTATAATTTATGGATTTTAAATATGCTCAATACTCTTTCAAGCATTGAAGAATATAAATAGTAGAATTAAGAAGATACTGAAATATATGTATCCCTTTAATTATATGCAATTGAATTTAGCAAGTTAAGAAATGTATTTGAAACATTAAACATGTTTATGGTTGGACATAGTTCTTTGAACGATAGTTAAGCAAAACTTTCAATAGTAAATTCATCGCAAAGGTACTACGCTAGGGTAACAAAATGCCTAATCGGTAGTTAGCTTTATACAGGGTCGCAGCGTACAAAATTGATACACATATGCAGTCACCCAAGGTATTAAAAAAAAGTTGATAGTTTTTAAATTTTAAACAGCAATCGACAAGCCTGAATGAACTTTATTAAATAAACACTCAATCTTCGCAGTATTTTTTAATCAATAACCTCACACTTAATTATTTTTTCTTTCTCAAAGCTGTTATCGAAGTCGCAGTAGCGGAGAGTTGGCCGATGAGATTCCCCGGAGCGAGAAATGCTTCGGAAGAGGAATGTTCAATTAAACAAGCAGGAATATGTAAACACTAAATAAAACCTCTGTAGGTCACATGCATTCTAAAGTAACACTCCCATTTCGTGTCTATATACAGAGAAGCAAGAAATGTTTACGATTTCATAGGCCCTGCGTAAACACTACATTTTATGCACTCTAGAGTATTTGACAAATTGGGGTAAACTTTAGTAAAGGCCAAAAATAAAATATTAATTGATGCTTCTATTTCATGTGAATTCATCCAATGTCTGCAGCTTTATTGTCAGGGACGTGAATTTCAAATTACCTACCACAGAGTGTAAGGCGGGAGTAAACCCCTTACCTACCTTATTACCAATGAATAAACCTGTAATCACTTTCCCATAAATACGAATATAACCCATTACGTTTGGCTGATAAAAGTAAATATTGCTATTTCAGGAACCGAAACACTATGTTACGTTAATGATTTCATGCAATTGTTCATGAAAACCTCTAAATCACAAACTAAGATTATCCTTGCCTTGTCAGAAATCCTTCACTCCAGAATCAAATCCTAATCCTAAAAGAGGCTATAACATTTCATCTGCCACACCTTCATTTTCCAGTTTTGGCTGTTTAATTCTCTCCCAAGGTTTTAGCAACTAATTTTCCAAATAGCATTGCATTTCTTATATTGTTACCTGAGGTGATTTTTCACTAATCCACTGGCGTTGGAGGATATAAACTAAAGCAGTTGGAGCAGTTCACCTATCTTAATCTTAAAGTAACCTATAGTTTCCTAAATATCTTAGGGATAACCCAGATCCAGGGTACCCGTTTGGCGCCCCCGTATCTTTAAGCATAGTCCTGAGGTCATAAAAACATTAAAATTCTTTCTTTTGAATGTGTTGCACTTTTCATATGGCACCAATCATAGGCACTAATGACATTTAAAACGAACCTTTACTGATGCGCGCGACGAAATAGGTGTTATTGAGACGATTTAAAAATTATACGGTCAGTTCGAATTTGTTTTAATCCCTGGCTCTTTTTGCGACACAATTTATGGTCTCGTGAAACAATTCAGAGATAGTGGGGAAGAAATACGCGGTGAAAACACCGTTGCGGTGCAAGGGCTCTCCCCCTCATTAGAGCATTGATGCATCAAGAGTTTCAAAGCAGAGAAGCACGGGCAGGTCAACAGGAAAACACTCCCTGTCATAAATATATTCCACTGAGTGCATAGCGTGCATTGTTAGAATGCAGCTGAAAGCTGCCGCAGAATAATGGCTATCACGAGGCGCAATTCGGCAAATGATTTGCGTTTGAGCAAATGTTCCCACGTAAAATCGGAGGAATTCACAAACCCTAGCGTGACAAACAAGAGATGTTCAATACACAGACCCTTGGTTTAGATTTACGATAGAGAGCAAATGATAATTGCGATGACTCTTTCTGGATCATTATAAAAAAAAGACATTCACTTTAAAACATTTCGTTCACAGATTTTGCTTTAATTCACAGCAATCGCTCCACTAACAAGTTCCTAGATCGCGTGGACTAAAAAAAGTAATGACGAGTTTTCAGGAATCTCGTATTTATTTAATAATTGTGACACTCTTACGAAAAAAGTTTAATATCATAAAACCTATTATCGTCATTAAAAATTAATTATATGAAAATAATTATCTAAGCTCGGAAAACAATATATTTGTATATCCTGCAATGCGAGCTGCAAGCGCATTTTAAGACATTGAGCGGTCTACAAAGGTATTTCAAGAGAATAAATGCAAAGTGCAGGGAATAAGAAATATATTAAAATAACCGAATTGGGTAACTATTCCTGTTCAAGTTGAAGTTCATTCACCTTGATTAACCCATATCAACACACATTTCATTGAAACTTTATTAAATCCATTCACTATATTTGAAACCGAGGGAAAAAAGTAATTCCTACTATGAATCTAAACAGTAGAATCGGTGAGAAATATATTGTTCAGACACATTAAATTCTTGATCCGTTCCTCGTGACTCCTTTATTATTGATAGGATTTACTTCGATCAGTTTCTAGCACAACTTCTCAGGATAAAAATGCAGAATTTAAAATAATTAATTTGAATTCCATGGGTAGAAATGTTCCATAATACTCATGCTCAACTACAATATCTACAGTACGGGCCCATTAGTCTTGATCTTATTACGATCTCTAAGAATATTCTCTCAAATTTTATCTGCGAGAAGCGTTAATGGGGAAAACTGTGACTAATTTTTCAAGCAGAATGGAATTAAAAAAGCGAAAACTATTTCATTCAAGACTATCATTGATGTATTTACCATTAAGTAATAATTTTATCTTTACATGAACCGTGATTCCCTTATTTTCTAAGTTTTCAGGCGCTCTTCCACCACCGGCATCTCGATAAATTTTAGGGAGGCTAACAGAACAAACATACCTTATTTTCTATTTAAACAGGAGTTTTTTTAATCAATACAACGGTTTAGAAATAGGACCACACCTTCAATACAGGCTAACGGTATCTTCAAGCGATAGTCTATCAGTTTAGATACACTATGACCTAAACATCATCTCCATTTGAGTATGCCATAGTAACCACCAATTTATTGCGTTAACCGATTCAAATAAAAACCCAGGAGAAGCTACCGACATTATTAGATTATAATTATACAAATCGCTGCTTAGATAACACAACCATAACTGTAAATAATTTCCTTATAAACAGAAAATCCAACTTAAAGAGGGTTCATCTTTCGAAACAGCACATTCATTCTTATTACAATTAAAATTAATACAATGCAATCGCAAATAATTAAAAATGCAAAACCATATTTAATGCAACTTAAGTGAATCAAAGGTTAATTATAAATTCAATACCAAATTTAAGTATATTTTTACTGTAAAATGATGTTCAATTTCAATGACTCAGAAAAATCCTTTTTAATGCCTCCCCCACGAAATATGGTGGGTTAACAACGCCGGTGAGCCTTTGAGCTGAAGTACTTTTAAGAGAACCAATATTTAGTTAAACATAATTTTTTGAGACTCAGCAGCACTTTTGTTCAGAAAATTTCCTCTGCTAAAGTATTCCTTAATTGGAGTAATATTTTAGCATATTACTCATACAAGGTGACATTTCTCTTCAAAACCAGTGAACCTACCTTAACCACCGATTAAGTATTTTTAATACTTTTTAATTTAATACTTTAACTACTTAGCCTTCTAAGAACTACAATTTATTTCTATCGTGAAAGAAGTTAAAATAATGAAATTAAGAAAAGTAGTCATTAGCTATTTAAAAACTATTAGTCGCACCAAATATAATTTTATCAACCAAGCCAACCAATGTATCAAGAAATAAGTTATCAATTTATTTTACCAAAAAAATCTGGAGTATAATATCAACTCTCATGACACAACGCTCATGTCACAAAATAATTGATGTCTTGCAAATCTATCTAGCCCTAATCCTATCAGAAGGAAAGAGGAATATTGCCTAAGTTTAAATCAAATCTTCACTCAACACCAAGAATCATCGCAGATTTGTCCAAGAATATAAATATGTTATAACAATTTCATTTCAGTAACTAAACTTCTTGTGCATGAATCCTCCACGAAAATATGCGCTCGAAAAATAAGGAGAAATAAAAGAACAATATTCTCCAACAAATATAAAAGCATAAGAAAAACCTCATAGATTACAAATAGTGTGCATCCAAATATTTTCCTGATAAATAAATTTGTGCCACGAACTCGAGACTCTTGGAAGAGTTTATTCTTAACCTTTCTTGTTACCGGGATAACCTTCTATCTTGGGACGAAATATATAAATGAAAATAATTAGTTGATGAACCATGGCAATTATGCCATTAATTAAACTATTAATGAGTTTTAATTATCCATTCATCGTCATCGTTAACGAATTGAAGTCTCGAGGAAAGAATGGCCACTTCAAGTGGATAGCAAAGGCAACGGAAAGAATCCTCCAGCAGCGATTTTAAAAATGAAGTCGGGGGGGGGGGGGGGAAAAGGGGAA
>LYUA01001914.1:138452-149435 GCA_002093875.1 Calopteryx splendens | reverse complement strand
GAACACATGAGAATAGTAAATTTCACGGAAAAAATATGACATAACCGGGATCCGAATTTATATATATAGTGATTTAAACAGCCGTATGCCATCTTTCTCCTAACCTCTTTGACTTTCCAATCTTCATTTCCAGGCTTTTTCCCATGCCCATGGTGACTTGCTTCATCCAATCTTCTGGTGGTCAACCTCAACGGTAATCCTCCATCCCTTTGATGTGTCCATTGCATTTTAAACATCTTTTTTCTCTTTCTTATGACCTTTTTCTACCTGCATAATTTTCGCTATGCTTTCATTGTGATTCTTTCTAATCTTGATATGTTGCATTTTCTTAGAAAATCAATTTCTCCAGAGACCTCCAGTCTCTGTCCATCCCTGAGTCATTTCCCAAGTTTCTCCTCCATTAAGAAGCATACTCTGAATGTTTATTTCATATATTTCATAGTTCGGCTTTCTTTTAATATCCTTTGAACATATAACATGCTTGTTTTTTATTTCTTACATTAAGACCACCCTAATTAATCATCTACCTGTTTCCTCATCATATACTCCGCATCATATTTATCCCCAGGTATTACAATCTGATCATTAGCAAAAAGTAATGAATGTAGAACGTCTCCATTTATATGTATTCCCATTCCAGCACATTTGTTCTTCTGTTGTTTAAGAATTTCAATGACATAAATTATTAAGAGTAGGTCATAGGCAACACCCATGTCTTAAGCTTTTATTTGGTATTATCTACGGAGGCAACTGACTTCATATTTTTATTTTTGTCCCTTGATTCATTTTTTGCTTTACTTATTTTCTTTTTAACTTTTTGTCTTCTTCTAGCATATTGTTTAAGATCATTAGGATCATTAATAGATAACCATTTGTTAAATAAATTCCTTTTTGGTTCCACCTAATGTATTAGACCTTACGTCCATTTATAAATTAACCAAAATTTAACTCAAATTCAATTAATATCTATGGTTACATTTGCATTGGTAGTTCATTTTCTTATTCTGAACATAAATACATATTAGGTATCTGGAATTAAGTTTCTCGAATGCCACAAATCCCCTCCTCGAAATATAGTTTGTTTCTAGAGTTTTGCTCTCTCTCATACTTTTATCTTTCGTTCCTGGGGAAAGCCATCAGCACATAAATGTTGAAATCGCAGAGTCGATCCTCTTCATTGGATGGAAAATTGTATTTTCATTTATTTTTAAATTTTTAAAAAATACAGCATCTCTTACATAGATGCCCTTATATCTTATGATTAAAAATAACCACCTGTTTCGACATTAGCTAGAATTGAACAGTGAAAACGAGTTTTCAGAAGACGAGGTTAGATGAAGTACGAAGAGATTGTAGATCTTTACAGATAACATATTAACACTGTCCAAGATAATCACGTACCCTTGGTATCCTATTGCCCGCACTAATAGTTTTGATGATTTTTTTCGTGACACTTTTACGGCGGAGTAGTCTAAATTGACTACTACTAGTGCTAACTCCAACTACCATGGAACTAAGCTAGTTCCGTGGTAGTTGGAGGGAAACAAAAGTTGAAACCTAAGTCAAACAATAGTAGTCATATAGCTGTTTCTCTCGATTGTTTGTTTGATTCATTTCGTTGATAGAGATTGAATTACCTACTGTTTCTTCGAAATAAAGCAGACGTGATTTGGTTAGAAAATTCTCCCAATTTTTCCCATTTAACAATATTAACTTTCCTGGAGTTTCAGAGAAAAATACACAGTTATGGGTACTTAAAATAATAATTTAAACAAAGTATGCCAATAACAAGTATCAACGAATCTATTAAGTGACATCAGACAACGATAGGAAGCTCGAAAGGCGATTTTCGAAGGCTGTTTATTAATAAGTCACTGAATAGCGACGTCACCGAAGTATTGGCAGATTTTGTTAGTAGAAACGACCTTTTCCAACCATATGTTTGTCCAACGATCTGAGTCCCGCAGATTTCTATAACTAAGTCATGCAGAAATGAAGATCTTGCTTCATTCGGAAACATTTTTGCCATTTGCATAACGCTTGGATATCCCTCATTTTGATTGTGTGTTACAATTCAAACAGCATAACGTGATAAATGTTGAAGTAATCGCTCGTGTGAATGTGTAATTACGAAAGTACATATCTTTTACTATGGATCCGACGCAAGTTGAAGGAAGCAGAATTTTTTGCAACATGAGCTTTTTGTGCTCAGAAAAATGGTCAGGTTACTCACTGTGACAAGATCCAAATCACCAAATTAGCCAGTTTCGTTTAGCCGAGGCAATTTCCATGAGGCTTTTGCTTGCCTATACCATCGAAGGTGTAGCTCAACTTGCCTGGGTTTTGGATAGAATACCTATGATTTTGATTAGTAATTTCAACGTCAACTTCATCACAGCCACTGATTGACTTTTTAAATTTGGAATTCAATTTTGATGAAACATTAATCCAGCAGTATCTACCAAAAAATCTGGGACAACGATTCAAACAGTAATAGTTAGATAATTATATGACTTACATTCAATAACTAATGCCTCACATGTCAATATCATGGACGGATTTACATGGATGGACGGATGCTTTATTTTTTAATTTAATTATGAACAGACGGAAATTCCGGAACTTTTTTAACGATTTACTTTTTAAATTTAACTTTTTAAATGTTTTTCTCGCTGTGTGAAGTCGTGTTTCTTCGTGTTTTTTTCCCGTTTTGTTTTCTCGTGTATTATGTATTTCACATAATAAGTAATCTATATTTACCAGACCTGTTTTTTATGCCTCGTATTCTGCATATAATATATTTTAAGGATCATATTGTGTGCACCATTGATTTAAGCACGTTTTGCTCTATTTTAATTGTGTTTAAATAAATCGCTTCAGCTACCATTATCCGACTGTTCCTCTTCCTTTATAATACAATTTATCTACTTTCCTCAGCAGTTCCTTGGAGAAGTTTCACTCCTAACGCGCGTGGTGACAACGCACTCAACCTCATTGAATCAATAAATGCTTGCGGACCTTAAAGAAATGTAGGTGGCCTGACAAATATTTCGGTCATTTTTTTAATTACGAGACAGAATTCACAGCGAAGGTACGCCTATTAGCATTAATTTCCTAATGGGGCTCTGTATGAGGTGTATAATCCCATGAATCGATTAGGCCCGGTTGTAAAAAAAATTAAAATTACGGTACGTTGCACATACAGTTAGGCTCTCAGACCAGAGACTAACAATATAAGCTCACCAGGTAAGCGAAAGATTGAACAACCAGTTTGATAACTCGTCTTAATTTTCGTCTGCCACTTTGTTAAGTTCCCTAATCTCTTCCTTCGTTAACGTCTTTCCTAATATTTCATTCCCTCCTCTTTCTTTTTTGCACCATTTTTATTTCATTTTGCTTTCTTTTCTCCATTTCCGCTCGTTTTTTTCCGAAGACCTACTTCCCTCTCTATTGCCATCTGACCCCATCGATAAGCGTGTAAACAGGCAAGGTCATTAGCGCTCCTAAGATGGAAGAGAACGGTAAGATGGTTCGGAAATAAAGTTCGAGAGACATAGAAGCAAAAAAGTAAGAGATCCGGGATCGCTATTAGTTTGATATGAACAAAATATTCTTTTGTGTCACGATGATTAATAGCGGCTATGGAGCACAAAAAAAGGTTGTAATTCCAGCATATTCCGAATACATTGCCTTTAATATTTCTTGAATATCCTCACGTGATCCGTGATCACATTTGTTTCTTTACCTTCCTATACCTTTCACAAGTTCATAATGGAGTAGGAAATATATCAGTAACCTTCACCTTATCCTTTACGGCAAAGAGTCTCTTTAAAATAAGGTATTAAGATATTACTTATTTTTGGAATATGAAATATTTTTCGTGTTAGATTTACGTTTTGAGCGGAGAGAAGTGCAAACAATAGAAAATTTATTACTTTGTAGACAAAAAAATTCGTTAACCGCAAAAAACATTTCTAAATGATTGGCAATGGATGTTACTAACTAAGTTTTCAGTTTATAATTCAGCATGTATTCCATAGTATTTCGATCTTTAACTGAGTGTTGTGTTGAGATCACTTCAATAAAACTGACCAGTAATTTGGATGGCACGCTAAACTGTGAATTCCTACGCACCTCTCATTAAGAGTAATGCCGATACTGGATTTCTTTGAGCCCTATAAATCCCACTAAAAACTAAATTACCAAAATGTATCCATTACTGTCGGTTATCTTCCCTAATTAACTATTGCCAAACCTCTGTTATGTAAGTATGTAAAAATACAATTATAGAATATTAAAGACTTGTTCCTAAAGTAAAGATGCATCTATATTTGTTAAGGTATAGTCTACATATTGATTATATACAATAGGTGTGAAAAAATAACTGGTTAATTTATTTGTGGCTGATGACGACAGAGATATTCATAGCGGAATGCAGAGTAGATAGCATGTGGTGCATCAGCAACTTATTTACTTTGGCCTTTATGCCTTCAAACAAACGAATGTTGAATTCAGCTCCCCTTATTTTATTATTAGCCTATTTAAATACTTCCTCAGATATTTTTACTTCGCAATACGTAAAAACATAACTCTACGCCATACACTGCCTACGATAATAATCAAAAAAACACAAATTTATTTCTCATAATCACCAACACTATACTCGAGTGCCATTATTTAGTTTCTTAATACATTTATTGCTGGATTAATACTAACTACTAATCTCTTGATATGTTAAACGTTTCTGTTTCTCTCAAATATTTCATCATTTTTAATTACCCTAAAATCTAAATTGGCCCATAGGTACTAAGAAATCAATCTCAAGCTCTCTCCACAATTATAAGGAAATTCCTATACTGTCTTGCCTCTCCTTCCTGTATGGTTTTACTCTGTTCCTCATCTTTCCACTCTCCTATTAATCAACTTCAACTTCTTGTCAGCCTTCTCTTTCTTAGAACCACTGTTTCAAAAATGCCGTTTTCCTTCAATTCCATGTCAAGTTCTTTCTAGCTCTCATTGTCAGGTCCTTCATTATGCCTTGGCTTCTTTTCCATATTCTTTATTCTTTGAAAAAATATTATGACGCTAAAGAAAACGGGACCTTTTCTGTTAGCTCATGAAACCGCACATTATTCTACTATTCGGTACCCCCCACAGTTTCTACGACCCTTATATTTTACGCATCCGTGCCCCGTCCCCTGCAACACAAAGTAAGCGCATGATAAAGAAGCGCAACCCTCCTTTTCTTTAAATTCCCATTTACTCTAGCATAGGGGCATCAGTCTTTTCGTTTTTCCTCACCTTAGGTAGTTATAATAATACTTTAGACATGCAATATTTCTATTTCATTTCTAGCTATTTTTTCAGTCGTTTTAATGACCGTCCCTCTACTTCCTCAAGAACGGATATAAGTATTTAGTAAAAGACGTAGGTGCAACACTACTTCCACGTCCTTATTTTTAAAATAGCAAGGTACAGCATAAAATTCACTGGAGCTTAAACTTCAAACGCGCTTTTGAGCGTATAGAGGCAATCACCTCGGAGTCACTATTGTAGTATAAGAACAAATCTCGCATGCACAGGTTTAAGCTCACTCATTCAGCATTAATGCGGTACCGAAAGCCTGAGGCATCTCACAACCTAAGCTGGTGCCCGGTTTCCATTATGAATTCACTTCCGCGTATTCGACTGCGTTTCCCCGCCGTGTGTCCGCACTTTCCACGTCTGCACATTACTCTGCGAGATAACAAGGGTTATATGGATATCATCCTTGTATTTGAAACCTGAAATCATTCAATGTAACATCCTTGAATTATGAAACGGAAGGGCATTATCAGTAGTGGCAGTATCAGCAGTATTCGTAGAAAGATGAGTAGATGAAAAATGAAACCAATCAAAATTATTGATTCGCTGAACGATGGTTTTGTCGCGGCCGAAAATTTTGGGAGATACATTATCATCTGCTAGTTCTATATGGGTGACCTAATGTGCCATAGTGTGGTGTTATGATTACTTTTAATTTTGATGGATATAATGAAAGTCTGGAACACCGACTTCTTCATGTGATGAAATGGGAATAATGAAGGTGGATGTACATAGCATCAGCATGCATAGCATCAGAAGGCTTCTATTGATTTTGAGTATTGACAGTCACAAATATCATTTTAATAAGAAAATTTCTGGTAGCAATTATGTATTTGGAAAAGGCTTCAGTAGTTAAAAAAAGTCGTGGCATTCCCTTTTGAATTACAATAAAATTTTCGGCGACATCGGTGTCGCATGCTAGCGCATATGACGACGGCGAGGATCTGTTTTGAACTGCTTAGCGCAGATGGCCTCAGTAGAGGCGATTGAAACACGGCGAGCGCTGAACAGATTGAACGGTTTAGCACAGATGCGTGATTAGAAAGCACTCTACATCTGATATCGCTCGTGAAGTGGATCTGTGTTCTACCTTAGCAAGGTCATATCTCAATTAAACCGTGCTGGACTCTGAATCTAAGCGATCTAGTCCGGGTGAGGCCTGCCCCAAAATATAGGCAGAGTAGTCTCAAAATTCACTGTCCAATCTGCGTGAGGTGCTAACTAAACAAATCTCAAGTCGTCTTTCCGAATGGGGGAATCGGTAGATTGACTTTCGGTCTTTTATGCGCCCACTTTGCGCTGCGGGGAAAAATCATCATCAGTCCATTTGGTTAAGATCCCCGTTCCGACTAAAATAAAATTGTTGGAGATCAGATTTTTGGAACAGTTGTACTTTCAACTTTGTATGTAATTTCAACTACATCCCACGCTGAGCGCATTTCTTGGAATACTGGCGGTAGCCAACTTTGCAGTGGAATACCCATTCTCAATAGCGCTTTACTGGAGAGTTGAATATTTTAAGTAGGGAAACTGTTTGCCCGATGAAGCGCTAAATATTGAACCCCTAAGATTATCTCAACAAGAGTAAGTAAATGTAGAAGCTGTGATTCTATATCCACTCTTTCTCCATGCTTCGAGCATATAAGTTCCAATTTCTATTCTCAAATTTCCATATCTACTTCATTACGCAACTTTTCTTGGAGCTAGAGTAGAATCTATTGACTGTCAAGTCGGTGATCATAATCACAGCAATCAACCCGAATGTTGGTTTGATAGGCGCTCACTCAATACTGAGCCAACCCAATATTGATCTCATCCAATACTGAGCCCAACGGCATGTGATATTTACACATCAGTGTAGGGGGGCCAGTTCCTTTCCCCGTCCCGCCTACTTTACTTACTACTTACTTTTCTGCTACTCCCCTTTAGCCGGTGATATATCGGTGAAATAAATTCATTGCCACCATTCCAATTGCAATCATTTTCTAATTAACCAAAATAATTCATAATCATCTGAAACACGGTTTAGAAAATGCCGTAGTGAAATTCGGATTTAATTTCCACGACGGGGCTAATTCCTGAAATGTAAATAACGTATCCAGTCTAGAAATAAATTAAGGAACCCCAGTAACATGGACTTCAAGAAAACAAGTATGTTTAAAGTCAAACGTGAAGGCATTTCACAATTTTCAGAGAAAGGGAAGTCATAACTAGCATATTTTAGACTAATACTTTCTTTGCGCTTTTCTCGAGTAAAAAAATAGAAAACATCTGCAAATACTTTTATTTTTTCCAATTGAAATCTTTTAATTTTCCACATTAAAAGGATAGTTTCACTTTCATCTCATTCCCATTATCCTTTGATTTTGCATATTTTTACTTAATTTAGATTTATGCATAAAAATTTCAATTTATTGTCAAGTATATTCTTATGCTACAATTCAAAAGTTACATAGTCAGTCAAAAAATATTTCTAGCTATTAAAGAGTTGACTTGTGACAAAGATCTCAACACTGCATGACGCTTTTCCAGACTCCTCACCAAAGTTCAACGCACAAGTATGAATAAGATCCTTCACATCTTACATTTTTAAATGCCTTCACCATAAGGGTATAAGTAATGCCAAAAAAGTAGATAATCCCAAAAAGACACGTCAACCCCACAGTTCCGTCCATTTTCAGTGGTAAAACCGACAATCTTTTCCCGGATTTCAGACATAAGAGAGAAATAAAATGTTTAATATTTCTCGAGCAGTAAATGGCACTAAAATGGCGAGCGGAAGATGGATAGTAAAGGCGAGTTCCTCCTGCAGCCATACAGATGCTGGCGGCATCCTACTCCTCAACATCTCCTTCTCCCTCCCATCTCCTCAGTGTTCTCCTCTCCCCTACTTATTTCGTCTCCTTCTCCTCACCTTCAGCCACCACCCCTCACGCCCATGCTGCCCCTCGTTCCCTGCAAAGGACTTTTTCCCCATTTTCTCTGCCCAGCCGAGTGACTTCCACTTCCTTCCTGCGCCCATGTCCTCTCCACTGCACCCACGTCCTCATATCGGTCCAACCGCTCTTTCCCAGAATCCATCCACGCTTTCTTCCTCGCCCCCGACTCCGTCCTCACACACTCAACCCTTCACTTCTCCCGCGTCCTCCCTCCCCCAGAATCAACCAAGACTTCTCTTGGGCACTCATGGGAAGTCAAGAATGAAAAAAAGCCTTCACATTCCTAACACATAAATTCATGCAGGAATTTTTTCTTGTTTTCCTCTGAAATCTTCTATCGTTCTGAAATTCCGAAAGTGAATTATATGTCTTTCTTTTCTATATTGTATGTTTTTGGACTAAAAATAAGGTGACCCTCAACTTGTAGCGACAGCGTGTATGGGGACACTTTTGTACCTACTCACGTTCGATTCTGCTTTTTTGAGTTAGGCATGTAATGAACTATATTTAGTAGTTGTGTAAAATATCCCGAGACTTATTACGAAGTAATTTAATTAAAATATGCATCATTGTTCTTCAAAAAGAGGAAAAAATACTAACAATTATGCGGCTGTTTAATACTATGAGCATAATAGGTACATACATTCTTTTTCTGAGGCTTATTGTGATATTTGAAGCCCAACTTATAACAAATTATGCATATTGTTTCTTAATTCATTTTTATACAAAATAATAATAATGTATCAAAAGAAGTTAAAATTTTCATGGCTTTTTTAAATACTTTTAATCGTCATTTGTTTGGCATAAATTTAAATTAAATGATTTTTGGATATTTTATATCCTCGGCAATATCCCAACTCGCGTGCAACTGATGCGGAATTCGACCACGTGTACTTAGGTTAAGTCGACGACCACACTGTTATCCGATCTTTCCCGGTCGAATTCATTTATCGCGACGCGTGTGTTTTCTTCTGAAGAAGCATTGCTTCTGAAACATAATTTGATTTTATGATATGTTCGTGATATTCTCAGTTATTGCGAGTGATATCGATCTTTAGAGCACACGAATACTCAAAAACTGAATTTGAGTACGTATTCGATTAAAATATTTAAGTGATGTAGTAACAACAGTTATATAACCGTGAGTTCGAACTACCTATAATAATAAGAATTCATCTGGAAATGAAGTTTCTATTGGCTCGCAATTAACCAAAGTTGGCTTTGAAAGCATTTTGAGATAAGCATCTGTGAAAATGTGCTTTGCTTCCTTTTTCAAATTATTTTTTTATAAGCTGTCTGGTTTGACATGCGAGGATTTTGCGCCCTCCATCTCACGCAAAATAGCTATCTCATACTCAGCCTAAATCATGAACGCTATGCAGTAATATGGTTTTTAATAATGAAATACACTTATTTAAATAACCTTGAGAGCATTTATAACCCAAGTGGAGCTTCTGTTCCCATTTCACACGAGTACAATAAACATGGATCATCTTCTTTCACTGCATTTTCGCCTGAGGTAAAATGGTAATCCAACCCGCACTCAAGGAAATTATGCCACGAAAGGTTTTGCCTCATTTAAAGTTTGCAGGGGGAAAGATAGAGGGTGGAAGGAATTAGGCATTTTTATGAGCACTTTAAACGTCAGAGAAACTATGCAATTTGAATTTTATTGAAGCAGTTTTCCGATGTAAGTACTGAAATTCAAGAGCACCCCGCAATATGTTTAAGTAAGGATAATATAACTGGCAAATGTCGAAGCATCACGTCATTTATGCATGGTCTTTGATCTTGCAAGTAGCACATTCAGCAGGTTGGTTTAGATCGGTGGGAGGCGTAATCGGCAGTCATCGGATAATCTCAAGGGAACCGCAATACCTGATCTGCCACATGCATCGTGGATTTTATAAAGTGATATTGGAGAAATTCTCTCACTAGTCGAAGTACTAAGAATTGCATTTGCAACTGACAGAACATACATTCATAGAAGCAATTCCATTACGACAAGAATTTCAGAGAACTTAGCGAAAGGTCCTTTAACTCATACGCATGCACGGATATTCTCTTGATGCACGAATGTTTTTTATTACAAAACCCTGCATACTAAGTTCCCGAAGTTACAAACTCCTGCGATAAGAACTCCAATGGGTTTCTGTGGATGAAGGGATCAATTTTCAAAAATATGTGAAAATATCAAGCTGTTAAAAGACGGAGTGTGAATTACTCAAGGAATGCAAATTCTCAACTAATTTAATTTTTACCATAAGTGCCTCCACCACGACCATGCCTCGTAATAATGTTCCCATCACTTTAGTTATGCAGCAGCTGTCATCCAGTGCAAAAGGATAAAACAATAAGTGTGTAATGAAAAATTGTTAAAAGAATAACAAATAATACTCCAAACGGTATTCGAAAGCGCAGCCTTTGAATTAGTCTACAAACGAGTGCTCACCGCATTTCAATCAGATGGCAAAAATAATGGGATGCAGTTACACTGGTACCAATGTCAATTTATATAAAACAACATACTTGGATTCATTACTTTAAGTATGAGGTAGTATAATTAGATTATATCGCGTAACACCTAACAAACCGTATGGTGTACCGTATGGTGTACCGTATGGTGTGCCGTATGGTGGGGCCAAGGGAAATGATTATGATCCAAAGTTAGGCTTGGGTG
>LYUA01001914.1:101958-116014 GCA_002093875.1 Calopteryx splendens | reverse complement strand
ATTGCCCACCTTCGTCCAAAACGCTGCCTAAATATCTTAAATGTTCTACATGCTATTGAGTAAACGTATGCCCTAAATTTCATAAACTCATGTTTCTTTCCAAGCCCGCCTACGTCAATTTTACATTAAATCTTCCTCGATTAGGATGGTTAAAGGACTACATTACAGTATGGTAACTCCAACCAAACAACAATGATCAATCCGAAGGTAGATTTGATAGATGAGGGTAGGGCAAACCTCACACCCTGAGGCGTGTGCAAGTCATGAATCAGGGAAGGGAGGTAGTTCCTTTCCCTATGCTACCAGGAAAATTAGATAGGTACCCGAAAAATTACCCACTTGTGGCGAAGATGGGGATGTCCAAAGTCATCGGGAACCAACCCAGGTCTAGCTGGTCAGTAACTGAACGCTCAACTCCCTAGGCTATCACGCTCCTTTGCTAACCCAACCAAAGCAAGAGAAATAGACTGAACCACCGATAAGTATAAAAACTTCATCTTTCCTCACATAATTCAAACGTAGAGGGATGACGGGATAGGTAGGGTTTGCATACGACCGGTGGTGTAATTGGATTGCATGTTTTTCTTAGGCAGTTTCATTTGCATGTTGCCTGCAATGTTATGAAGAAATAGTGTGTAGTATTTGTTTTGCAAGTGTTCCTCCTTTTTGTAGGTGTAAAAAGTAGTTGCGCGGTGCCCTTGATGTGGAGAACTTACATGTGACGCTTGTGGTATTGTGCATTATTATTGCATGTATCCCTTCCTGTGGTGTATGACCCTCCTTCAGGAATGTTTAATTCCTTTTGTGCATGCATGGTGTGAACTCACCCCCAGCCACACCCCTAGTGGTGGCTTGCAGGGTATTATATAGATGTAGATATAAGCATATTTTATATCATGAAGGGGTTCAGACTGGTGGGTTGGAGAGAGTACCGGCTTCCCTCCTTAAGGGCCTTGATTCAATCCCGGCTGTGGCAAGGTTGTCTCAGCAGTAACCCAATCCCTACTTGGATGCAATGTGGAGAGCACCCCAAGTACACACTGAATCCGACGGATGGGACGTTAAACTGATGACCCTTTGGCGCCATTCTCGAAGATTAGGCTAATTTTGAAGCGAATTTCTCTCCATCCATCATTCATTCACCAAAAAATTTTACCTCCACCAAATTATACACTTTTCCCTAATGGCAGAAATGACCTCGATTCCCCTAACAACAACAGCAACGTATCTTACGAATATCGTTATCTAAGGATCATTACCATCAACAAAAGAGCAAGTACTTCGCTTTCTCGCGGTTTTTGCAGGTTTTTCATGTAGAGAGGAAAATTCATGCTAAAAGACTGGATAAAAAATACCAATTTTAATTCTGTCGCTTAAATATGAAAGATACATCGTTACGCAAACTTTATGGTAACTTTTGACTTAGGTACATCAGCTGTCAAGCAAAGTAGAATCACAGAATAAATAAATAAATGGTGGACCATATTTATTTATCGAGAATGCAACTGGCCGTCAACTTTTAGTATTTTGGTGGTATTGAACACATTATTAGTCTGGCATCACGGTTTCTGGCATTACTTTGTGAAGGCGATCTATGGTGAATTAAAACAATTTGTGCTTCAACATTAAATTTTTTATTCATTACTTTGGTTTTGAAGTGTGGACATTTTTAGTCGAAATCTAGGTGACTAGTAAGAATTTCAGTATGAAAACACCATTCGTTTTAATTCACCACATCATTGGGGTGATGTTTTTTTATTTCCATCAGATGAAATAGTCGTCATTGAAAGGTTTCATTTTGTAGGTTGCTACTTTGGACTTAATTGAATTTCATTGAAGAAGCAGTTTCGCTTTGAAATCCCTACCTCTGTTATCAAGCAATCAACACTAATCCTCGGATTGGTTTGATTAATCTGTCCAATCGATTATTCCGTCCGTCCACTTGATCATTCAATATCCATCATTCTTCTGTAGCTCATTTTCACGACTGCTATCCTTTAATCTCATTACAGTCATATTTTCTAGAGCATAATTAGTTCCAAAGAGTTTCACCTCTAAAACTCTTAGCAGCAGTTGTACCGGTGTACCGGTTGCCCCGGTGACATGGTGCATGGTTTGGTAAGAGCAGCATAGGGGTAAGATGCTGAAAGAAGTGAGAATGGGCATCTCACCATTATCGCTGGAAGCCACTATCAGTTATTCAAACGATTTAGAAAGAGCTATAAAAACCTTTTTCACCGCACTCCCAGACGTTTCCATGGGTTTTTTTCACGTTTTCTTTGGTCTCCGTGACGTCATTGAATTGGTAAAATTTTCAGGCAAAGCAAGTAAAGTGATAGCGGAAAAGAGTGAAGGAGTGAGAGGATATGCGAGGGATCGAATGTAATTTCAGCGGCAACGGCGGCTGAGTGCGGAGAGGGCAAAATAAACGATAAATGGAGGTGAAAGATCCCGATTCCATAGTGAAACTGATGAGATTTGTCTGCCCCGATGAATATTGATATGGTGACCCCCCTCCAAACTCGACTTTCTCGGCCTTTCTTTGAGTCTACGCTTCAACCACCGTCATTTTGTTGTATACATCACACCCTTTTTGTTCGGCGTCACTACTTCTCTTTAAATTTCTCCAGGGGCGTTTCTTACCCTCAGCCTCCATTTTAATTTACTTCCTGTTCGTCCTTTCTTGAGCGTCTACAAACCGTAAACCTCCTCCCCTCTCTCGCGATTGTTTTTCTGGCCTTCAGAGAATCACGACGTGTTTACCTTGACTTTGGTTTTTCCCACATCATTCGCAATTTCGTCGACACGGATATATGCATTACGATTCTCTTCCCTCGCAGAGCCCATTTGCACAGCCTTTCGTTTGAACGATCCCGTTCCCCCGTTCTTTCTTCTTTCAGCATCCTTTGATTTGAAATGAGAGTCTATCTTGATTTTGTGGAAGTTTTCTTTTTTTTCTATTTGCTTTCATTTCCATCAACAAACATCTCGAGTAATTTTTGCATCTTTCGAAGCGAAAAAGGAGACTGATTCGCTATTTTCTCGAGGTTGGCCACTTTCTACTCACCTTGGGAATCATACGAGTAATCCCAGCGCCCTTCCTGGTTGCCTTTTCCTCCTTTATGTTGGCTCATTTATTTCTTCTTTGAAAAATTAATTAAAGATCCCGAAAAAGGTTTCATTGAAGGAATGCCATTTACAATTACAATCTGACTAGCATTATTTTCTCTGACCATTTTAAAAGAGTTTCCCTCAGTCAATAAGAGTTCAATGATTCAATATTATCAATCTTACAATGTGAGTAGTTCAGACTCGTTTTATTCCCTCTGCCGTGAATTTTTTTCTCCCATTTTTATACGAAAACACGCTGGTAATTGCAAACCAATGCTGTAATGCGATGATTTACATGTCATTAATTTAATAGTTACGAAGCACAAGTTGAACTTTTGTTGTATGGACAGCAGAGAAGTTCTAATATACAGAATGGGACCACGTCACCTGAAACTCGTAGGCGCAATTCTTTGGGCGTTAATGGTACTTTGAATAATAATGAGTAATCATTCTAAATAACTTTGCATATTCCATGCTCTCTAATGTAGTAATATATATGTATGTACCATCGTAGAAATACATTGAAGATTTTTCTATTATCTATTCAGTGAAAAATACTAGGATATCTCATTTACTCTTCGAACTGTTATTTTACCAAAAAACTGGAAAAAATAGTTGTTATCAGCAGAAAAAGAGATGGAAAATAAAGGCGCTTAAATAATGATTAACCAATGGACGTCAAAAGAAAGTACAAAGACAGCTCCTTCTGATATAAATGAAAAATAATTAGTCATTAACTCAAAACTTGACTCATTTAGATACAGAGTGCTTATTAAAACTTTAAATGTAGTTACTATTAACTTGAAATGCTTTATAAATAGAGTAAATTAGCAAAAGTCCTGTCAGAAAATGAACGCTTGACTCATAAAATGAACTTTAAATATTATTAGACCTCTTTTTAATTTCTTTTAAAATAATATACATTCAGTTTCATCATGTATGTCCACTTCCGACCAAATTATTATCACCGCTGATTGGATAAACAATAAAATATATGTGTTTCACATTTAACTGTGCAGGAGTAAGCAGTGATATCGTAAATATTTCATCAATTCACGTACAGAATAGCGAATGTCATAGTGAAGAGTAACCTTCTAATGGCCTAAACCCCATAAGTTTGGTCCGTTCTATTTGTGCTGGTCATATGTTCCCATTCCAACTCCATCTCCGCCATTTAATTCCTTACCAATATCCCAACCCATTCGTTCCCCCTCTTCCCCTAGGTCGATCCTTATATGTGTCCATACATACACGCCATCTCCCCTCTCGGGCCCACATCCTCTTTACCGACATCATTTCCTCTGCATCCTTCCTCCTTCAATCCTCCCACATTCCCTCGCTCTCATATGCTGGACACCCACCTCCCTCTCCTGTCTCTACCCTACTCCCACTCTCTTCCCCCTCGCTCCAGCCCGCGTTCGTTCCTTCATCCATTCCTAAATTCTCCTCCCCTCCCCACCTACCTACCCCCTACCTCGTTTAATCTCACGTCACCGTTCTTTCCTACTCCCCATCCCTTGATCTCCGATCTACAATCCATTCTCACTCCCCACGCCCTCCCTTTCGTTTCCCCCCTCCCCATTCCGTAAAGCTTTTACACATCACCGATCGCAGTCTCTTATCAGCATCATTACTCTCTTTCTCTCTCCCTATGCCAAAATTCCAGTGCACTACCTCATTCTGTCTGATCATGCAGTCTGATCCCCTCATTTGTTTTCCCATCGTTTCCTTTATCCTCTCTTTCTGGGTCACCACTTTCGTGATTTCCTTTCATTCCTCTCTCCATATTACTTGTTAAGTATTCGTGATATGAATCTATCTTACTCTGAAAAACGCCATAGTGGCTGAACTTCATCCTAACACCTGCCATTAATTTATTTATTATGAATGGTAGTATGCCGGTTAAGATAGGTTTTTGATGAATACAGAGATCAAACACTTCTATACTTCTACACCCTGCCCAAAGACACCAGAAACCGCAATACGGTATACAAACCAATCATTCTTCAGCTCCGCGTACTATCTCCCTCCCTTTATTCCATTCAAAGTGCCTAAAATTTCCCTCTCTCCACCTCTCTTACCCAACATTCTCCCCACTGTCACTGTCTTCAACAATCCACGCAATGAGCCCCTAAATACTCTCTGCATCCACTTTTTCTGCTGTCTTACAATTCACCCAACAAATTTCTTTCTTTACCCAACAAAGTCTAGAACTTTACGCCCATTTAGAATTTCCTATCCTCCCCCACACAAATATCTCAGAAGCCTACACCTATCCTCTTGCCTCATTGACCAGATTTCAGTGCCATACAAGTCCGCACTCCTTTCTACGTATTCACTAACCTTTTCTTCACATCTTTACCCAAGGTCTGTGAACCATTTAAAAAAATTAGAAAGCCATTAAAATAAATTTAATAAAGATATTTAATTTTGCCAGAAATCGGTTTATAGAAAAAATAGAATTCTGAAGGAAATATAGAACATAATTTAAAGTTGTGCAAGACTTCTAACAATTTAAAAAGTTTTAAAAATTTAGAGAAATTTAGTAATTATTTAAATTATAAATTATTAAAAATTATTTATTTCCAGGCTTAAAATGTCATTATCGAGACTGGTTGAAGACCTGAGTCATATAAACATTTGAAAGTAGCTGCAAGAACATGAAGCACACCATAAGGTGAAAAATTGCTTCATGTTTTGATTGATTGAAGGATTGATGAATAGGGAATAGAAAAATGATGAACATAGTGTTAACGAGGAAGATGAAAGAAGCTTGATTCCAAGGAGAAAAACGTTTCTAGGCTAGATGTTTATGTGTAAATTCGTGGTATTCTGAAAGATCTTTTTATAACTTACTATTTGCTAACTGAGTCAATTCCAAAACTATTTGACCACAAGCCGTCATTTATCATATGCGTTTATTCATTCACTAATGCTAAATTAACGCTATATCAATTGGTAGCAGAATGAATCCGTACGACCTGAGGTTGGCAATGTTTAAACTGGAATGCTGTCTTCAATTAGTCTCAGGTGTAGTTCGCTTCCCAGTCTATCTAATAATCAATTTATGGATAGAATATGTCAAGTTAATTTTAATCATCAATTACGGAGAAAATATCCCATTTTAAGTGTAAAAATCTTATTCATTGAGAACTTTAAACAGAATATACAGCTCCAAAGAAACTTGGGTATAATTACGCGCACCGGTGCAAATCAGTACAGATTTTGTCCCTAGGTACTTTCTAGGTATAAGAAAAGAAGACATATTGGTATGCCAGGGAGAAAGGGGACCATCAAAGTTCTACCACTTCAACAAATACTGAATGAACCTTTAAGTGAATAAGGCAGAATATCTTTGACAGTAGGTAAATGTTTAGTCAATTTAACAGGCAACTCTGAATAATTACACCATTCCCTCCCACACTTTATTCAATTAGAGGTGTTACGTTATTGCTGTCACCCTGCATAGTATGTAGGTACATTCGCTTGAGATGCAGGTCCCGGATTAGTGATGTAAGATTAGTCAATCTATGAATTTCTTTCTCAGGGCTCAGAAGACTCTCAGAGTGATGAATATTAGACGTCTAAGGATCAAATGAACTATTATGAAATAATGAGTATGAGGCAGAGACAAAATAAATATGGAAGAAGAGTGCAGCATAAAATAAAGCACTAAATGGGGGGTAAGTCTCCATTTTCATCCTAAATAAAGGGAATATTTATTTAGCCAATCCGGAAAGGGAACTACGATAAAGGCACGGCAATTTATGTATTTAATATCTCTTTGCTCTTAAGTTCAAACCCGAACCTGATCGTCGGCAATATAGGCATGTTTTCACCCAAAACATAACGATCTACGAAGAACTATTCTAACTGCAGTACTCCAAAGTTACGAATATTTTAAAATTATAATCTAAAATAAAATACCAGTTTCATATCGTTACAACACGAAATCCGTCCCGTCCCTTGTTCTGTGAATTTCACCTCGTCTCGTTGTCATCGCGGTGAATGTATTACATCAAGTAATGGTGAGAGGAGTAACCCTGTTAAGCTCCAACAAACCCCCTTTCCTGTTTCTGGCTTTTTTCATCCTTCAACATTTATTTTCACTCCTCGAAATTTCCCCTTCCCGATCTCCCCCTGCTTCTTAATGCCCGCCTAATGAGATTTGAAACGTCCTCGCTTCCCCCTCAAAACCTTAAAACCGTTCCTACGGCCAGCCCCTCCCTCTTTTCCAAATCCTCCCCGTTCCTCCCCCATCCCCCGAAATCTCCAAAGCACTCTTCCCTCCTCCCCAGTCCCAGATCCTTACTTTCCCTACCTACCTTCTTTCTCTCTCTCTCTCTCACTTGATGTCTCCTACCCCGTACGGGCCTTCCCTTCCGACCGCCCTGCGCATCCTCAGGCCCTCCTTCCCTTCCCGCGGGAACCCGCCCGCCGATCCCTTGAATAGAAATTTATAGGGAGGCTCGAACACGTTAAGTGCGCATTTGACAGGCGTCATAATTCATCCGAGCCGAATTCTTGCATGCATCACCCCTCCATTAACTTTCATATACCCTCCCCTATTCCAGAATGTTACCTCGTTTTGATCGCTCCGCTACCATCCTCTTTTGCTATCACCACCTACGTCTCCTCCCCACCCTCTCTCAGCCCCCTTTTTGCCCTTCATACCCTCCACGCTTACAACCCGAAACCACCAACCCCTTTACCGAAATTTATTTCCTCTCCGGAACTTCTTCCCTCTCCATGCTTTTCTCCCCTCCTATACTTTTTTTCCTCTTACTTTCACCCCCGTATTTTCCATATTTTTTGCATAAAAAATCGAGATCCCGAATCACCAGTCTCTCACCAGCTCCTTCCACTCTTCCTTAAAAAAAAGCTCCCTCAAAAACGCTCCATCGGTCACTCCCATTTCCTCATCGTTAAATGTCCCAAATCGCACTTGATGATTTTCTTTATCACGATATTATCTCTTTTGACGTCACCTCCTAACTTCGGCACCTATTTTTTTGTAAATCGACGGCAGGTAAGACATACAATTGCACCTCACCTAACGGCTTCTGGCTGCTCAGGGTAGGTTTTTCACCCGCAGCGCGTAGCTTCTTAACCTTTCCGCTCTAACCCTAAAACTATTAAATAACAAATAATATTAATTTCAATTATTATTCCATGAAAAAGGAAAAGGAAAGGTAAAGATATGAAATACGATTTCGAATTGCTATGTACCGCGCAATCATTCTGCTGGTCCTTTTTAGTTAGTAATTAGTCATCTACCAGATATGATGTAAAGGTAGGCACTCATTTCTAGCATCACCCCTGGGGAAGTAACGTAAAATTAGATCACAGAGATCGATGAGGCACTCCAGACTTGGGAGCCCCTCTTAGCCAATACAGTTGGCTAGTCAGAAATATACCCGATCTGAGTTATGCAGGCTATTAAAAATTGTTTGCACAACGCAATGCAATCCCACCCCCACCGTGCTTTCAAGAGACATTACTGGATGGAAGACAGGCACAAGTTGAACTCCAGATTATCAAATCATACTTCATTTTCATTCCTGGTTCCCCTCTGGTGACATCCGGAGTACCTATTCCTCAACAGTACCGTTCAATAAATGCAGAAGCTTTGCAAAAACACCGGGCTGAACAAAATCAGTAAGTGGTCTTATGGTTGCGTTATACGATGCCACGTATCTTTCAACATGCAATATCCTCTATCATCGTTCTTACTCATGCTTTTAAAAAAATTCTTACGTATTAAAAAAAACCCTCCGCTATTTAGAGGCACTCACATACTCTGAAATTCAAATACATCATTATCTCGGTGGATTTTACGAATAATAACATGACATTACTTCAAAATAAGCAATAATTTAAGAGCACTGATAATAAAATGTAGTATCTAAGTTAAAGCTCTATCATCAGCTCTGAAACTGAATCGAAAATAAAATTATTGATTGTTGAATAAAATGAAAAAAATAGGCATCGAGTTTCAAATGAAATTGTTCATGCACTTTGAAGCCCAGCCCAAAATTATTTAATGAGTGCCTAGAAATGAAATCAGAATTATCAAACTTTAAGAAAGCGGAATAGTGTAAAGTTTCTATGCGCTCGAAATTAATTAATTAATGAACGGGCCTTTTACTTAAGAATTTTTTCATGTGGATGACTTTTTTTTAAATTGGAATGATCTCCAACGATAGGAAATTGATGCAAACTCTATATAGAGAGCAGTTGGTAGTATTTATATGTGGTGAAAGCAGAGAAGAAAGTAATGAGCAAAGCAGAGTTCCTCATTATCATCCTCTATCTTCAATTTCTACATTGAGAAGGCCAATAATGAGATCAAAGAAAAGATAAAAGGTGGCGTACAGATAAACAAAGAAAGGAAAAATATACTGCGATATGCAGACGACATATCTATGCTTGCAGAGAAGAATGAATTTCTGACAAGGCTATTAGCCCGTATGGAGAAGATAATGAGCAAGTAAAACCTCAGAATAAACAGAAATAAAACTACGTTAGTTAGGTAAGGAAATATAACACACAGGATAAGTGTCACATGAAATATCAATCGCCGTCAATTTTAAAATCCCTTTTTAAATTAATATATCAACTATAAAATGGGATTCTCTCATTTAAGCCATAGTTAGTTGTTTTCATCTTATAATAGACTCTATATTTATTCGCCTGTTTTTTATCAGTAAAACCAATAATGAAATATTTGAGTGAATAAATTTCTCTCCAAAGGCTGCTGACAAGCTACTTTCATGGCAGAAGTAGCTTTAATCTCAAAATTTGAATACCCATTTTATAGGAATTTCTCGGTTCATGTGTGTTAGAGATAATTAAACTATTGATGTATCAAGCGATGCAAAATGATATACACATTTATTTAGCAAAATTCGCCTTCGAGTTCGCTAGGAAAAACGGAAGGTTCAACAACGAAGGTTCAACAACGAAGAAACACCATACATTCAATTAAAGTATGCAATTGACATTTAATTAAAATTAATGCTTTCTGGAAATTTAGGCCCGATCCTCTTTCCTTTATCATTTTTACTATCTTCTATAAAATCAACATTTAATGATACAAATTGGAATGAAAATAAATTAGAAGAAAACAAAGTTAATGTGATTTACGACGCATAAGAAGCTTAAGTCAAACATTTTAGCTATTTAGGTAGTGTTTAGGACGAAGATGGACAATGTGGTGAAGATATTAGAAAAATAAACGCATTCGGTAAGGAACCATTTACAAAAAAGAGACATCTGAAGACAAGGACCTTAGGAAAGGATTTATAGAAAAGACTGGTGAGACCTTGATATGGAGTGTCGTTTTGTAGGGCTCGGAAACTTGATCGTTGAGGCAGATCGAGATGCGTTGGTTGAAGGATATTGAAATGTGGGCACGAAGAAGAATTTAAAAAGTAAAAGTTAAAATGCACGGAAATGAAAACGAACGAAGAGGTTTTGCGAATGTTTTTGAATAGTTAGTTTTGGGAATGGTAGAGGAGGAGGCTACTGGGAAAAATCCAAAGAGCAGACAGGAAAGAAGGCAGGAAAAGTGGATGCAGAGCGTATTGACAATGAGTGGTAATTGATTGTTGAAGACTGTGATAGAAGGGAGAATGTTGGGTAAGCGAGCTAAAAGGAGGAAAAGGTTAAGCACGTTGGATAGAATGAAGGGTGGCAGAAAATATGCAGAAATGAAGAATTAGTAATTTTAGTGTGGGTTGCTCAGGTTTTAGTATCATGTGTCCGTCATAAACGTACCCCAAACGGCAGATTGCCCCTAAATAAATTATTAAATAATGAAAAATGCCTGTACCTATTCGTGGTAAACGTAATATATGCTATTACATCTGACATCATAAAAAATATAAGGCATATTAATTTTTCAGGTGAAAAAAGTTTTGTAATATCAATAACATAATAGTCACCTCCAAGCTACTATTTAGTTTTATTCTAATATAAGGTGTGATTAAAGTAACACTTACTTAACAATGTTGAGTATAACGGAAGATAATATCTTTGTACATAATTCTTAGAATGCAGGCTTCTGCGGGTAATAGTCAGTTATTAAATTTATTTTTCGAATAACACCGCGTAGGAGATATTTAATTTAACGTTTTTCCGTCTATACTGCCGCCGTCTTCCACTGAAAACCTCTGAACTGGAAGAGTTGACAGTACCTACGAATAAATATAAATATTTTTACGCGGTGTTATCATAAAAATAAATTCACTAAGCCACACAAGGCATAGCGGTCCAATGAGGATTTAAACATTTGAAATTTAAGTTTCAATTCAAATTGACAGACCACATTAACTAATTCTGAGTTTGGCTTTGATAGTTGAAGGTTTTAAAGCTAAATTTGCACTGCTAAACCGTGTGAAGGATATAGGGGCTTTCTTTCCCAATGCAACCTACGATTTCTCATGAATGAACCACGCAGTTTGGGCCATATAGTCATCTCAATTCCCTAGCCCAAATAACAATATTTCCTCTCCTCATGGAACCTTATAGAGGTGCTGGTGGGAGCATAAAAATTACTTCTGGCAGGGTCACCCAGGTCAGATAAATCAAAGGGTAGGAGCCAGACGAAAGGTAGTCCACGCAGCGTTTATTCCACAGTAAGGTGGCTGCAAAGGCATCTACGCCCAATGGGGTGACATTTAAGTGATTGTATCAAGTTAGAAACACTATTGTGGAAGGCAACGGGAAACCACATTTCGCAGCACTTATGAGGGTGGATTGTGGACAGAAGGCTTTCAGCTTTAAAAGATCAGTATTAATACACATCCCAAAAAAAAGGAAAAGCTACAGTATGTGAGGGCTATAGGACAATCAGTTTGATTTGCGTGCGTCGTTTCCATCATGAGTCCTAGTAATTATTATCCATGGAGAAGAAGGCTGGCGATTACTTAGGACAGGATCAGTTTGGGTTTAGGAAAAGGAGAGGTACACGCGACGCCGTAGCAGTAATGAGATCATTAATAGAAAGTAATATAGAGTATAATCAGGATTTATTTGACTGCTTCGTAGATTTAGAGAAGGCGTTTGATAGGATAAATTGGAAACACCTAATGGAGGTTTTGCAGAAAAAAGGGGTAACCTTTCACATGTTTCAGACTGCACAGGTGAGAGTATGTTTTTAAAGATGAAATCACAGATGCTAAAGCAATTTCTAATAATTACCATCNNNTTTTAAAGATGAAATCACAGATGCTAAAGCAATTTCTAATAATTACCATCAACTTTATTCATTATAATACCTATCCTCGTTGAATTTTAATGGATATTTCAGCTAGTTAACGTTATTAAATCTTAATCTTTTTAGCAATCTTGGTGGAGGTTCCAAAAAATAATAACTCAACCTGGACAAGAAGTGTACTTTTGCAAAATTGCCTCTGAAATCTATCTATGAATATCCTGCTTTATTCCACCAACTTTCATGATATTGTTAGTGTTAGTAAGTGATTAAGCCTCGGCAAAAAAAGACTACGTACGCTTGTAATGGGCATGAATATGAATTCCTGAGCTGTCGCCGAGTGAGAAATGCATACTAGCACTCCGTCATTACGATTTGAGTGCTATGTGTTAACATAAACTTCTGATTGCATAAAATATGACCATGTGAACTGAAATCCGTGTGACCTTCGAGTATCGGCGTTAGCCTGATTACACGTCCCGCACCTCAATCAAACTCCAAGAGCCTAGTTTTACTAGAACTATATTCATTTAATTTGCGTTCCAGAAATGGTTGGAGCATGCTTTACTCCATGGAGCACTAATTTCTACGAACTGGATGCGATCCAAAATATGCCCTGAATTGATGATAATATAATAATTCGTGCCTGATTTTTCAGCTAACGAGTGCATCCAGTGGATTGAGGATGGTAGGTCAACTTCTGTACTCAGAGGTTAGCTGCGAATTAAGCGAGTGCACTCTGCAAAGACGCAGCAGTCGTGGGAAAAACGATTTGGAATGTCGGTCACTTTACGCATGTGGAAGATTAAATCTGAACCTTAAAGTAGAAATGTAGAGAATGGCCTAAGCCATCTTAGGTTCCACTAAGTTAACTGTAACATATCGAAGAGAACTTCTGTAGATGAAGTAGGATAATACATGGGATCGATAAATAAAAAATACGGAAGATGATTTTATTGAGTAAGAGTACTTCCACAGGCGGAAAACATAAACTAGAACATAATTATATATGCTCTGAAAGAGATTGGAATAGACTACGGCCAAAGATATTCGGCACAAGAGGTCAGGCGGTAGTGATCAAATTTGTTGAGATTGAGAAGCTAAAATAAATAAAGGAGTAAGACAGAGAAACTAATTGTCTCCCTAGATATTTAATTTGTGCACTGAGAAGGGTTTAAAAGAATAAAAAGTAAAAATAAAATGTGGCATACGAATACATGGAGAAATAAAATGTACGGACTAGTAAGCAATCCCTGCTGAATTGAAAGAAGACCACAAAGAGATCGTATCCAGTATTTTAAATGGAATGAAAATTATACCTTCCATATACAATATTGTTAATCTGAGATAATTATTTCATTCCTAAGCGAAGAAGACGATTTTCAAGTAAGACTACGAAAAAAATATAAACAAAGCTTCTATTTTGACAGCAAGATAACCGTACATGAATGGGTAAGAGAGAACATATAAGAAATCTAGTGCAAGAAAAGAAACCTCTCTACCTGAAGAAACAACTTCTAAAGATAAATTTTACAATTTTAGACATAATAAAACATACAAACCTACATACCAGGTTAAATTTTCTACAGCTGTGTGACTCGAGCTATATAAACAGTAGATAAAAAATAAATGTGGTGCTAAATAAGTTTTATTATTGGTAATCTACCGGTTAAGGTATGTCTCTGATGGACACACTCCTAAGGAAACCCTTTCTTCATTTCTGCATAC
>LYUA01001913.1:193872-208270 GCA_002093875.1 Calopteryx splendens | reverse complement strand
ATGAACAGTGGCAATGAACCCCCCCCCTGGTCAATGGTGTCCCGCTTTACGAATCTTAAAATCTGGTCACCTTACCCAAAGGCCACTAGATCAACCTGCTGGCACTATAAGGGTTAATATGAGAATGTTCTGTGGCAAAATTGGGTGACTGCATTTTTCTCCCTTTGTTTCCTTATTTAAAAAAATGTAATGGAAGAAAGTTAGGAACAATACAAATGCAGAGGCAGAAAAAGTGCAGAATGATTTTGAAGACAACTATAATCAGCTCTGGAAAGGGTTAATAAGAGTGGTGAAATTTCATGGGTTGAACATGGAGTTGAGACTGTTTGAGGGAATATTGTGATTATTTCTCTATGGTGTGGGATAAGAATGTGAACCAAATGCATTATATGGTAAAAATAAATTCAGGTTGTTCATTTACATTACATAATGCCCCACAGGTTGCCATAAGGGCATGAGGGGAAACTGATCATGAAGAAAAGGAAAGGAGGAAGATGGTCTGTAACAGAGGGCACGGATGTATTAGTTTGCATTTTCCTCACCTTTTGTTTTGGACGTTGACCATGTGAGGGAAATAAAATGTTTTCTAATTTTACCATCATTGTATGGCTTGCTGATGTAATATGGATTCTGGATAACTACCTGAATATTAAAAAAAACACACATTTGGCACCTTTTTAATAAGTTAAGTCTAGCATTGATTCTTCATTTCTGTTGTGAATCCCATCCCAATTCATTTAATGCATGATACTCTGGTTCTCTTATTACAGTTATTAGCAAACTGGGCTGGTTTCCTCTGTAATATGTTTAGTTCCTGGATCAGTGTTTTTTGAGATGGGTCTTACATGCTTGCAGCATATTCTGTGTGTGGCCTAGTTATCAAAAAATAGCATGCCTTTTTTACTTTTCCCTCACCGTGCTTTCCTATTATATACTTTTCAAAAGCTAGTTTCTTCTGGGCAACCTCTCATGAGTATTTGGTATGTGTTTTCTCCAAACAAGGTCCAAAGTAATGGTGATGCCCAGGCACTTCATATGGTCAGTGGCACATATTGGAACATCTTCTAGTGAAGGTTTATTTGTCTATTCTCCTTTTTAAGATGCTGGGGTTACAACAGCTGTCAGAACTTTGACTAAGGGAAAAGCCACAAGCATAAATAGTATATTTAGAAAAATGTTGAAGTGTGGGGACAATTTACTTATTACTAATCTATATGAATCATGTAATTTTTTTTGACAAACTTGAAAAGCACCAAATATATGGGAGAATGCAATCATTTAAACTTTTTTTATAAAGGGAAGGGTAGTAGGATGAAGTGTCAGAATGGTGGGGCAATTAGACTCTGAACATACAGGAGAAAGTGTTTGGTACCTATAGTGTTGATTGAAAGAGTATGCAAGGTAGCATGAAGAAAAATCTGTGGAGTGCCTTGTGGTTTTATGTCTAGTAGTGGATGAATGCTTGGATCATGAGTTTGCCCATCAAGCAGGTACTTGAGAAGTCCATAGATATGTGAAAGAAAGTTCATTGTTTATTTCCTGATGGGAAATTGTAATCAACAGAGTTTATAAAAGAAATTTGTAGAAGAGTTTGAGAGAATATGGAGTGAATGAACGCTATAAAAATGATGTGAGAAAATAGTACAAGTGTAGTAATAAATCATGGTTAAAACAAGGATGCCTAATTTCACTGTGGCTGCTCTATTTTTGTATGGAAATTAATGAAAATAATATACCCATCCTTGTATGGTTTTCTATGGCAAACTGCTGGCTAATAGCCAAAAAGATTGATAGGAAACCCTGGATAGCTTCAGTGAAGTAACAAAGAGAATGAAGTTGAGGGCAAAATCATATCAAGCTAAAATACATAATTATTCTTGATATGGAGAAATGGTGAAATAATTAAACAAGTGAATAATTTAGTATATCTTTGCTGAATGCTTGGATAGATTGTAGGATATATGAATAGATTAAAAGGCATGCATATGCTTGCAGAAAGGTTGCTGGTAGTATGTGGAGCATATATATAAAAAATGAATGTCTATTTAAAGCAGTAAAAACAGAAGCAAGTGAGTCAGCAGTAAAACATGGCCATATAAATGATAAATAAACAAATTTTGATTTATTGCCATGGATATGGTTTATATGAGGAGTGTTTGGGGTAAAAATAGGAAAGAGAGGATTAGGAATGAGTGGGTCATGAAACAATGTGGATCGAATGTGCATATGTGATAGGCAAGTATGAAAGAAGCATGCTTCACTGGTTTGACCTTATTTTGGAATGTATGGGATTCAAATAACCAAATAGATACATGAAAAAAAAGGGGAAGGGAGGAAAGTTTGTGAGGTAGACCTATAAAGTCATGGGTGAATATAATTTAAGTTTCAGATTCTCAGGAACAGAAGAACATGAGTGAAACTATGAATGAATGTGACAGAGTCAGAAGAAGAAGTATGGAAGAATAGAGTAGTAGGTGGCTATGGAAGAAATTAGTGAAAGAAAGTTTTCTGGAATAACTTAAAATTATGTTTTTTTCAACGATACCAACCGCGAAAGTGAACGGCAAGAAGGACATGTATGTAAAATTTTAAGCAGCAGTTGTGGTACGCATGTAATCAGAGCCAATATGATTAATGAACCTTTCAGAACTTATTAAAAACAATGGGAACAAGACTTTAATCAAGCTGTACGAAATATCTGTGATTCTTGCTCAATTGGCAATATGCTTTTGGACTTTTGAAAGGTATAGTTATACCTATTCCTGAAAAGAAGAGGGCAGAAAAATTAGTAATATTTTGGACCTTATGTTTGAAGTCTAATGAGTGAAATATATTTGGACAGAAATCATCTGAAAAAGAATGAAATGTAAAATAGAAAAATTCCTAGATGAATCCTTTTTTTGATTTAGGAAAGGTAGGGACATTTTGATTTTGAAACTATTTTGATTCTAATACCTCCTTTGGGCTGCTATTCTGAATGAAATTGCAACTTTCTTATGCAATTATTGAAACTCTCCTCAGCTTCACCCAAGCTGTGTGATGTTTTGGGTACCAGGTCATCTTGGGAAATCTCAGGCAGTACAGGGGAAGGAACTAGCCCCCCTACCCTGATGTGTGAATTTCACACACCAGGATAGGGGGGCTTAGTATTAGCTGAACTCTACCCTCACCTACCAAACCACCTCTTTGGGGTTGATTACTATTGTTGGTTGTTTGGTGACTATTTTGAAAAATAGTTATAGGTATATTGAAGGAAAATGGTTAACCAGGGTTGCAATAATTCTCTCATCTGGAGGAAATTTTAATTCATAGTAGAACACATGGAAAAGAGAATGGTAGAGGATCAAGAGACATTTCTTGATGTTCCTCGTTAGGTATCTTTGCTTAGGATTTTGTCATCTAATTCCTGTTATTACTTCAAATATTCTTTTAAATGCTTGGGGGATCTGTTGTTCATAACCACAATAGTATTTTATTAACATACTTTATCACACTCCATGGTATCAAAAAATAATTCCTGCTAGCCTTATGGATTATTTTCTAGTTACCTAGGATCCCAGGTGAAGAAGAATGTCCTTGGTTGCCTATTGTGGGGGAGAAATTTTTATAGGATCTGAATTTAGCCTAATAAGGACCTTGGAAAAAAAGTACCAGCATTTGTTCATTTGATCATTTTCTGAAGTGTAATTTGTTTACCTTTTTGTTTTTCTTATATATTTTTTTGCTTTGATTTACCAATTATATCAATCAACCTACTTAGGCACTTCTCTGCCTAGGTATTGTTTCAATATTAGGCAAGAACACCCTAATGGCTTTCATTTCATGTTACTATTTTTTTTATTATAGCAAGAGCTCTTGCATTTGTTGTAACAGAATCATTACCTTCCCACACTCTTCTTGGCGATATGCACTGGAAAAATCTCTATATTTGGTATATCATCAAAAGTGTTACTCAATTTAGGTATTCATTGGGTTGCATTTACCTGTACAAGCCTATTTATATCAGTGATGGTGATAGTAATCACAGATTTTAAAATGTTGAATGAGAGGTATTAAGTGGGATTTTGCTTTGATTTTCTCTCTTAAAATGACTAAAAGGAATATTTTAATTTTTCAACCAAGGCTGAGTTTCTATGAGGAAAACTACCATGGGAAATTGGAAACATGCTAATTGGAATAGAATGCATTTGTCTCGCATATATTAACGTCCCATTGTTTTCTAATATAACGCTAAATTGATTAACCTAAGTCATTAAGTACTTTTTCCTAATCAAAATAGCATTTTCCAGATTTAGGGCTTCTTATTTCACTTCTTCAGCGCTCAATTTTTCTAGATTTATGTGTTCTTGGGGAGTACGCTGGGAAGTAACACTTATGTTATGCGTCGGTACTGTAATGATCCTGGTAGTTTTGTGGTACATGTATCTTCTTTACTGCGAATTTAAAGTTTGGCGCCCTTAAGTGTTTTCGTGTGAGTCTGGGAACGGTAGGTGCTGCCATCTGCTGTCCTTCAGTTTGACTTCAAGACTTGGCTGAACCTGGAAGGCGCCAAGATGGAAATCTGCAATCAAGAATTCGGTTCTTCCGTCTTCTTAGATAATTATAAATCTTGGAATTGAAAATACATATTTTTTTGTTAAGGCTGTTAATTTAAAAGTTGGGATCTTAAAGGATGATAAATCATAGCTACATGGACATACTTCATGAAGTAGCAACATGTTATATGCATGGTTTTAGTTGTTTTTCCACCCTATATCAAGATTAGGGAGAGTAGAATAGCAGCTTTTCAATACGTTCGGCGCTTTTTATGGTTTAAAGTAAACTAGAAAATATAGTTACCAATTACTCAACTGGTCAAAAACAGTTATTATCTAAAACGGTATAGGTATACAGGATACTCGTTTTATATTTTTAATAGTCTTACGATAGGTATTTAATGGTTTTATGCCCAAGAAATATCTGAAATATTTTAAATTTAAATAAAGTTTTTAAAATGCGCTTTTATGCTAAACGTTTTTCTTGAGTCGAGCGAAAAAATACGCTTTTATGCATACATTACATTAAATATACGTAATACAAAACTCATTTGCCGGCAGTCCTTTCTCGCAGTCTTGTCACTGTATAATGACAAAATTATTTGAGAGATGCTGATTAAAATCATAAATTAGAAACGAAATATACAGAGAAAAGAAATAAATGTGTATAATAAACGTCATTGAATTAAATGGCCATTAATAGTACATGTATTCAGCGCCTTGAATTGGACAGCTGTTTTATACGTCTCATATGTTTATTCGTCTGAATTATGACGTTAATTGAATTAGTTCTCGATTAAGTCCGTGCTCTGAGTATTGGTTTTCAGTCTTGCGTATTAGCGTTTGGCAGTCGATGTGTACTAGACAGTAAAAAAGCTGATATTGGAGAGGAAGAGGACTGCCTAATTAGCCGTTGACGTGACAATCGAATTTGTATAGTTCGACATTCCTTCGGTATCAGTGACGCGAGAGTAATCCCCCCAAAAAATGCAATGACCAAATCGGAAGCAGTTATTAGGTCCTCAATACACACCTTGCGTGGGAAACTCGACGTTGATTCAAGTGTGACATCGGGCCGGACACAACGATTTAACAACAACGACTTCTCCATGAATGAAAGGCAGGAAGTAGGCAATTGCCCGAAATTACATTTCACGCGAATGCGATTCCTGGTGCCGATTCTGTTGAACTCTTTATTTGTCTGTTGAGCTGGTGGTTGAGCTTTGAACTGGATGAATAGTCCGAATGAGAAAAGAAATGAAGAGAGGTCACACTAACGCCAGCGGCTCTCAGCCGAATCGCAATGACACATGAATGGGAAGTGGTAATCACGATTGCTTAGATACACCCACCGCGAAGAGTGTGATCGCTTTGCTGTACATATAGGACATATTGGTGCTCTCATTAAAAATTAATATGCACACGTAAGATATGACATCTGGTTAAAATCTAACCTTTTTACACTAAGTAATACTATTCCTAGCTAAAGAAAATAGAAGAAAACACCACGAAAGGTTTATATTCTATGTTCCAGAGTTTTCACTCATTTACCTATTTAGAAACCAAAATAGGAGAATGAAAATAAAAAAGTAAGACACGAGATAAATATTATAATTGAATAGATAATATTTAAACATTAAACATTTTATTCTTTAGGTGAAAGTTTCTCAATAACCATCATTCGTCCCATAGTGAGTTACGTTTGTTTATCCATCATGAGAGAAACACTTTTTAAAAATTCACAGAAATATTGTAATTTACCGAACCGGGTTTCGACAACAAACCAGGGTGTCGAAACTTCAATTCTTAAATTGAAACTAAGCTGAAACCGGGCACGAAAAATAAATTTAAAATATATCATTTTCCTTTTAAAAAATGGTGCGCGGAAGTCCAGTGGGTAGAGCGCTGAGCTACTAAGCGGGTGGCCCAGGTTCGATTCTCGAGGTGGTGACCCGCATGGGCAGCTTCACCCAATCTGTGTACCATTTTTCGGGCACCGGTTTCATCCTGAGAAATCATAGGTGGTTCAGGGTAAGGAACTGGTCCCCCTATCCTGATGTGTGAATTTCACACGCCATTGGGCTTAGTACTGGGTAAACTCTACCCTCATTTACCAAACCGGCCTTCGGTTTGATTACCGTGATTGATTTTACAATGTGTTTCTCTTCTGGGAGACTATTTCAAAGTTCCAAAGAATGACGCCTGAAAGTATTAAGTAGGTACTCACGTCTATCTGGCATCGGCTTCCTTCAAATGCTCTCGGGGGTTTCATTATATATATCAGCTGCTTTATTCAGCTCCATGTGCAAGGGATTGAGTTGGTCAATTCTTTGCTGAGAGACGAGCTGGAGTAAACGACGTGTGCCTCTCATAAGCATAAAGATGCGAACCCATACAAGCATCCGGTCAACAGTGCCTTCTATGATCCGTACCGTGAAACCGACTTCCCGAGCCCACGGATTTGCGGATAGTTGCCTGCACCTACCTGCATAGCCCCACTTCCTCGCACCTTTTTTTATTTACTCCTTAAGCCGTTCCACCTGGGTTCTCCTTTGCAGTTTCAAGAATATTTCCACCCCTACGGCTCCTTGCGAATTCCTTGCCTTTCTTCCCTCGTGCGTTATGTTCCATACTGCTTTGTTTACTTCCGCTGCGACGTATTCTCACCCTATTGAGTATTCTAATTTACGGTAGTCTACCGGTTAGGGTAGGTTTTTTTATGCACACCAATAACGGGTAGTCCTGAACATCATTACACCCTATACCTACTACAACAAACCGTTCTTCACATCCACATACTTTCTGTCACCCTTAATTCCGTTCAACATACCTAATCGTTTCCTTCTCCTGCCTCGCCTACCCAACATTCTCCTCTGTACCACAGTCTTCAACAATCTATTGCCACTCGAAATTCCATGCATCCGTTTACCCAGGTTTCTTTGCATTCCTTCCCGCAACCTTCTTTCCTCCTTTATCAATGCTTGAACTACTTCGTTTGTTTGCAGAGCATTGTCTAAACGGAAAATAGTTTCAACATTTAAAATATTTATGGGACCATCCTGAGTATAGGCGCGCACTAATGGTTAAATTCTTCTTTCTAAAATCTTTTGTTCCAGCTGGCAGTGACTCCTTCAGAAGTTTCGGCCTCCGGGCTGTAGGGTTTGTGGGCAAATTTGTCAATATGGGCTGTTATAAATTTGCGTCCAACGACGCAAGAACCACCGAAAACCTCCAAGTTTCCATATTTCAATTTTTTTATCACCCGTGTGTTTAAGTTGAAATTGATATATCGTATCGCGGAAAGAATAATCAATATTTGCTGCTTCTGAGTGCCTATTTATAACAATTTTTATGAATTTTTCTGAACGATTACGGTTTATATGCTCTTAGAAGGCCACTCGAGTGTCCTTCTGGCCGTTTTCAATGTCACCGTCGTTTCACTTGAAAAATTGGTAATGAGGAAATAATTTTCATGAATAAAATTCAAGTTTCAATCCGTGGATGTGACGAAAGAGAAAATACATCATTGTCTATCCAATAAGAATTTGTTGTCAAATCATACCATGCCAGAAGAAATCAGTTGATAATTAATTGACACAGTCACAAAAAATGGATTTAAAAGGCTTTTTTCGCCATTGGCTCTATTGATGAAACATTTTTCTCAAATTTCATTTCTTCCATTTCATGTGAAAATTTTCCCAAAATTAAGAAGTTAATTGCATTTTCTAAGATTTTTGTAGGTATCGTATATTGTTATTCCTTGGGAGATTGTCTTAAATGAAAACCAGTACTGATAATACTCATTTAAAATCTGTAATATATGAGCTCGTATTTACAGCTTTCTTTCAATTTTGTATTCCCCTAATTTTCGGAGTTTTAGCTGGTGAAGAAAATTCTATGCGAGTGATTTCCTCTATTTTAACCATGTGAAAATTTTCCATATTTTTAAAGAGTCTTCTTCCAGTTTTACAAAGTCCTTTCTCTAAGTTTTGCTGAGCATCTTATAAATGCTTGGGGATATAACGGCAGATGGAGGAAAAAGTTAGATTCGTCGAGACATTGTTTTTTAACTATGATAATCGCTTATACAAAGGTGATTTAAACTTTGGAGGCAATTTTATGCATGATTCGGGAAAGAATGCTTTGTTATTAGGTGAACAGGCCTCCCTGAAAACACTTAAACGAAGACATTCTAATTTTTTGTTAAAATATTCCGATTCCTATAACAGTTTGCAGGATTAATTGGCACTGAATGTTCTTTTTAATTAAGTTTTGAACTATCTAAAATTTGTGTTCTTTGATTTTTCTACTACAGCTATTACTGACTACTTAAACCATTGTTATAAAAACATAATCACGCTTTAAAAAATTCCATTATGTGGTTCTTCACAGGCTAATTTTGCAAACCCATTCTTAAGGGATACCTTTAGGAGGGAGAGTAGTATGGGAACCATTGCAGGTGAACCATCAAGGGAGGCGCCTTTCAACGAAATACGGAAGTCCTCGAGTCAGGAACGTGGTGCGTCTGCAACATCCGGAATTTCTTTGGGGGGGGGGGATGGTCATTTAATTTGAAGCCGTGTCCTTAAAACCGTCGTGGGGTCGGAAGATCCCAATCACATTCACGTCCACCTCACAGGTGGCAAAGAGAGACTAGAATCTCCCCTTTGTGGTCCGAAACGATCGACTTAAATAAAGGGTGGTCCATTTGAACTGTGATGACGCACGTCCTCGTCATCCTTTGCGCTTTACTAACCGCGTTATCTATGCTATACATGCCTAATTCCCACGGCGTGCCCCCCAGCAGGGGCGGATTCGTTCTCCGTTGGCTTAAAATATGCTCGGTCAAAATTGGTGCAGATGTTGTATTGGCTTTTAGCCGCGTATGCGGGGTGAATAGTTTCAAGAGATTCAATGTGTCCACGGAAGAGCATCGTGTTAATATTGTAATAGTAGGAATTCATCGAGTAGAATGGTGTGGAAGTACACAGCGTTCGGTACGCTAAGCGACTTCCCTTCCTAAAAGTTATTCTAATCTCATTTTCTTCCTCGGTTACTCTCGCTCGGGTAGTTTGCTAACAGTCTTTTTTTCTCTCTCTAGGAAGTGCTTTTTTTTCATCTGCATTTTTACTTCCTTTTTCACTTTGACTATGATTTATGTGACTTTCTTATTACTACCCGCATAGATATTTGGCATTTTGCCGAAATGCGGGGCAGCAGCCATCACGTGGATATCTTTTAAAAAATGCGGGGAACTTGATAAAATAGCATTTCAATCCCCGGGGATTTTACTGCATCTACGTCACATCCTGCCAGCAAGCCAATGTACGGTGTACGGCGGGGAATGCTGGGACATAGCCGTTCCGTATATTATTGTGGATAAATGTGATGTGTCCTTAAAAGAAATGGCAAGTTGCAAAAGGGTTCAGAAATCAGAATCGATTACAATTGTTGATATGCTTAATCCTGATTTTGTTTTCAATTTTTGCGAACTGTGCGACGAAGGAGAGATTGTTTACAGCTGTAGCTGTGCTGTAATGGACAGCTGCAGTCTACTCCTCTTCTTCTGTCCCGAGGTCCCAGCTTCTCTGCAATTGGTGATCAAAGTACAACTCCTACAAAATTCTAGTAAAATTCATTGGTCTTTTCCGATTATTTGAGTCTTGTTGTTATAGTTGTTTGTTTTGGTTTATTTTCCTAATTAGTTTTTTTTTTGCACGACTCTAAAATTCCCCAAACTTGATGCTTGCTGCACAGTGCCTTTCCTAGCACAATGGTACGTTTTTTCGTACAGACTTGTATGGTGAATTGAAAGAAATTTTAAAGGGGTTAAAACTTTGGTGAAACCAAGCTTCATCCAAGATGGGGGATAATCTATTATTTGAAAATTATTTATTTGGCTCTTACTTGTTTGATACGTTTTCTTACAAAAAAGGAGTGTGGAAATTACGTGATTAATAATAGTTAGTATCACTCATAAATGAATGATTGAAAATGCATTTTCATGAATGGATTTTGTAGTAGGATATCGAATAGTAGGTACTATAGTTTATTTGGCGTCTTTTATTTCAGAATAGGTACTTTTCAACTATCACAGGTATTTTACGGATTTTTGCTATTCTGAGACTTGGAAGGAAATATTTTTGGAGCGTTCATGAAGAGTCCCCGTTCAATATCAAAACATGGGGTAACAAATAAGGGCGTCTATGTGCGTTGTTTTAGTAATCACTATTTGGAAGATAATTATGTTGAATGTTTAACATATTGTGGGAATAATTTCGTCACCCATCACAACTCTTATTTTTATTTCATGGTGGTTGTATTAAATGTATTTAACCCAACTAATCCATTTTTAGACACCTTCAGAGTCATTTTTTCGGTCAATATATTTTGTCAATGGCATTTCGTTACAAGTAATGTACAGGTAAAAGACTCCATTATCCACGGAAGCAGTACATATTTCAAACCAATGGGTGTTTATATATTAGGAAAGTTCGAACCATGTTTTGTAATACTAAAAGCGGAAAATAGACAGAAAATGCTAATTTATTTATTTCGTAAAGCCTGACTACGCATACATTATTATCACGAGATTTGTGAGTCCGAGTGAGGGCCAGGTGAGAGTTGGGAAGAGGTGTGGCTTTTTTTTCCTGTCTGGCACTTTAAGGTCAAGAGGTCACATTTTTTAGCGTCAATTTCTCCAGGTGCATGACACGGCATCATCTCGCGTCTCCTCACGAAAAAAAGAAACTTGTCTTGAATATCTCTTGAGCGCGTTCAGATGAGAAGGGAACCCTAACATTCGGCGCAGGATGATGTTATGCTTCAGGCAAATGCTCCAATGACTTTTTCAATATTAGTCAGTTTCAGTGCTCATTCATTATATGGGTCAAAATTTTTATAACAAACAATGAATATTTAAAAGTTTTAATGCCCGTCCCACCTTTCGTCGGCTGCCTGCTGTTCCAGCTCTCATTACTTTTATTCATACTAAAATGTATTGTAATTACCACTTCCTCTCGCTGTTGATAGGTTTACTCCCACTGTTTCAAGTTTCGTTCAAAATGACATGGGACGACCGCACTGCGGTCGGGCCGACCCGGTTTGCCGGACATTATTCAGGTTATCTCGAATATATATCGGCTATGTTAGTCTGCTGTCGTTGGGATAGCTTCATCGTTGAAGAAACCCGGAAAAAAATGAAATTTAGGGGTGTCTACGGCATGAACACAATCACTTGTGAAACTCTGCGTGAATCATCACGTGCGTGTGTGGAGCATGACATTTTTATATGGTCGGGAAACTTGGCCTTTGAGGAAATGGGAAGGGGTTGGAGGCTTTTAGAGGCGTGGGAGTGGGAAACACGAAGCTGGAATACGTGCGTGAACTCAATCATCTGTGAAACTGAGAAAATTAAGCGCGGGTTAACCGTTGCCACCGTAGCACAAAAATGAAAAAGGAAGAAAAGAAATATAAAATAACGACATTGACAGTCTTTACTTTGATTTTCTAGTGAAGTAACGGTAGAATGGAGAGTCTACCACTATTAGGATTGAAAGACTATGATGATGAGTTATGTAACGGACGTTTTTAGCAGGTCATGTCCCAGTAATATGGGCAGTCACTGGTTCCTATCTTGATGAGACTGAAGCTCAAAAGAAAATTGGAGGGAAATGAATGCGTATCGATTCCTCTCGTTTATCAGTTAATGGTGAGCTTACCAAGGTGGGCCAATTCATTTCCTTGCATTTTATACTTGCAAAATAAGGTTAGCAAACTTTCAGTGTGAGATCACAAATGACAAAGCAATGGGGGAGGGCCAGGTTGACGGTAAGGACTGAAGATTTTGTATGCTCCAAGGTATTATACTACTACAATTACGTTTAGATACACGATTGAGTAGCTTAATACAAAATTGGTGAAAGTCATTTTCACACTTTTTACTTTAGAGAAAGAAGGCGTTCGCCATGTTTTATTTACAGAAAAAAAGTGAAACTTTGAAGTTCGATAGATCTTTGCAGGGCATCTGGCCAATCAGAGAACTGCATCAATAGAACCAAAAGAATATCACAGTCTGGAATTTTATGTGGGAAATCCGGTAACATAACTATTTCTGAAATATAGGGAAATATGATTACAACACTTGAACTTAATGCGGTTCATTTAAGAACGCATTCCATAGCTGCATGGAATGCAAGGTAGTAGAAACTTCCCAAAGGGGGCGAGGAGGAAGGCAGTCATGTATGCACAGTTTCCCAGCTTACTGCAGTTTCTGTTGTCTACGAGTATCTTTATTTTTTGCTTAATGGTATCCAGTAGAGGTTTTTTTATTCCTCATCAGCTTTGGTTCCACCCTTGGAGCGTTGTTGACTGCGGTTCGTTCAGTAATTAGTGGACTCAAAAAATTGGTCAGAAGCGTGAAAATTACCGTTATCATCGCTTTTAAAATGCCCAGTTCCATTGTCAACAAGAGGTGATGAAACTAGATTTTTAAATAGGCAACATTTCTCCATTCACGTTGAAAATAAGAACTTTGTTTCTTTATGGTAGTACAAGCGAACGGCGTCGAAATGTGCTCTGTACAAAAAATATTCGGAACAAAATTTTATTCCTTTACTTTGAGGATTTACATAAAATAAACGTGATCAATGTTGATACAATTTCCCCACGGCTATAATATTTATGCTGCGACCATGTCGTCATCATAGAGACGGTGTTTCTTCAGCCTTGCAGGTGGTTTATTATGAAAGAAATCGTGTAGTTAAGAGAAACTTGGGTCTGAAAAATTTTAGCTCGAATTTTTAAAATTTTATGGTTCGTTCACGCAAGGGGAACGACGCGATCGGGATTTGAGTGCTTGGAAAAACCTATTAAGAGGAATATTTCACGCGAAATCCACCACAAAGAGGAGAAATACGTAGGGGTCAGGCAATTTTTTCCAGGCAACGCAAACTTTTATACCGAGACTTAAGAACTTGAATAATCGCATCTGATAGGACGGTTCATTATTTAAATTTATCCAATGACAGTTATATGACAGTGTATGAGATTTTTCAATTGGCCCATCGCGTTTTGGAAGCTCCTTGATATCTAAATCAGCAATGAACACCATGAAAATACCGTCATTTTGAGGTGTTACTCGTCGAGGCTTAGCAAAGAAATAATAACTAAACAAGCGTTTCCAGGGATTGCATTAACGTATTGAAATTATTGCGTCATAGAGCATTGCTATTATTATTGTAATCAATAAGAAATTTGGAACGAGGAGTTGGAAGAACAGGACGATTATTTGTCAACAGAAACCAATTCTTTACATTCCTGCTAAGATTAGATTGAGTGTTAATTATTGTGTGTTTTGAAACATTTCCTTTTGTCTTTTTCGATCGCATTTAAATCCGGGTGTAAGAATTGATTTCATCGGCATTAGATTTTATTTTCACGTTGTTGATCTAAAAATCCGAGCAAGAGATCCTTCGGAAAAAAAGGGCAGTGCCAATGTGTAATTGACCTACCCAGGATAGCCATCACCACAGGACACTTAGCAGCGAACCCTGAAATTCTTCTTAGGCGTTGCTGACCCTGAAGGCCCAAGGAACGAGGGACTCAAGTGATCATGGTCAGAGTCTCCGTTGATCTCATCCCAGGGGGTCGGATTACTTAGGCCGACAATGCCCGCGTTCTTAACACTCCAGACGCCCGTCGAGGAGGGGGTGGCTTGTGTTAGGTGGTCGTTCCTGAAGAATCATAGGAGTCACGTTTGCCATTTTACCCGCAGTCTATATGTCGACCTTTGTATGTTCCTTTGCATAGTACGAGATGCATTCAAGTTATAAGACCTCCGATTTTTTTCTAACTAATTATTC
>LYUA01001912.1:266498-276889 GCA_002093875.1 Calopteryx splendens | reverse complement strand
GGAACATACTCTAGTAGGTTGATCATTGACCACTTTCAAGCCAAAAGAGCTCAGCAGATTTAGCAGTTTTAGCATTTATTTTTTGAGGTGCATGGGAAAAAGCTGGCTTACTTATTTATAATAAAACTACTTGAGGGGCCCAGCTATCCAAATCCACACACTAAGCATAAAGAGTGGAGCAAGCTAAAAAAGTGCCTGGAACATATGGAGAAAGGCATTTTTTTAGGTAGGTACTAATTCACAGCAGAAAGTGAAATTTCTAAAGTAGCACATGTGAAGATTAAACTATTGTAGATTTTATGAATAAAAATCACTTCACTTAGAGTAGAAGATCCAAGCAGAGTAGGTTTTGAAAGGACTTCAGCATTTGTCACTAAAATAATTTTCAGATCAGACATGAAACCTCATTTAATCAGGAAACTTAAGAAAGTGCATGGCCTTGGATTATCAAGAAAGAAAAGCTGGTGTTGGTGCTTGGGGAACTGCAAAAAATACTGCAACAAAAATTATCAAAGGTCTCCACAGATATAATGAAAGCATTGAAAGTAATAAGGTTGTCTAAACCTTTGTTTACATTTGGCTGGAAACTCTTTGTATGCCATGTAATAAGATGTTCTAAGTAAGGTGTAATATAAGTTTGTAAGTAAGTGTAAGTGTAAGTAAGATGTAATAAGTTGATTCAGAGAGATTTTTTTAATTTTATTACAATGTTTTTATTGGAAGGAATACAAACTAGAATGAAGAAAACCTGTCCTAAATCTTCACTTTTGAAAAAATTACAGTGGAATGTGTGATTAGGACTGCATACATTTGAATTAAATAATAGCAAAAATATGAATGTCATTTAACTTCTTTGTAACTATTTGTATATTAGATTTACGTATATTTTGTTGTCTGTTAATTTTGGTCGCCCAAATTAGATATCACAACCATCACTTTTTCCAAGTACTTCATTTGCCAAAATTTTCCCCTCACCACAGCATTCCCTTTTGGTTAAGAGGTGAGGTATGCCTCATGAGTGGTATTGGGGTGGTGGATATAGTCATAATTGTATCTTTCATCTCTAATAATATGCCAAAGACATAACACAACTTTCGTGCTAAAATAATATCAATATTCAGAAAAATAACGCTGATTTCTGCTGTAAAATAACCCTGCCTTTTTCACGTCTCTACTGATAGCTGCTCCTCAAGAACTGATACACAATTGATACCACAGCATTAAGCTTGTTAACTTTTTCTCTACCAGTAGCACTTGGCAAGAGCTTTTTGTCCCAGTGAACAACAAGAGAGACATCTTCCTTGAAATTCTTCTATCTCCTTGGCTAAATATTTACAATATTTTTTCCTGTCTTGTTAATAAGAAAGTCCTTTCCTTCCTAGGAAATGTGCAGCAGAATTTCACACAAATGCAGCTCTATGTTAGAGTTTGGTTCAGCCTAGATCCACTGTGACTTAAGAACTTCTATGGGATCCAGTTTCATTTACTTAGACACTTTGTTTTTGAGCCCTTCACATATCGAATCAACACAGTTGAAGGGGTTAGGGTTATTTTGTAATGATTCCTGGTGAACAACTTCTTCAAAATTTTTATCTACACTGGTGACACAGGCTGACCACTGGCTCTCTAACTCCTTGTGCATTAGTATCCTCTTGCTACTCTTCATAGTTTCCTAGTCTACAATGCTCATGCAGCCATGGCAGCCTTTCTTTCAATGCTCTATCAAAAACTATCTATTCCATGGGCACCTGATCTCCTTCAGGCATCAGCAGTGAACATCAGATTGACAAAAAAATATATTCATTTCTTCTTTGTGTATTCAATTTCTATTGGAGAATTTCTTTCGAAGAATTCCTGTTCACAAAAAAAATCTTTCAGAAGTGTAGGCACAATATTTCTCATCGTGGATGGAAATTCCACCACTACCCATCCATACTTTGCATATGACTCACTTGGTTATTTATACAGCTTCCTTCAGTATTTTTTTATGACAGCATCATTTCACATTGTGTGATCCTATAACTGCTGTTAGAATTCTTAGATTTTTTATATGGTCTTTCACATGTGTTTTTATCAATTGGCATCTAGAAATTACCAGAGTAATTAAAAACTATTTGCATGACATCATTACTTATTTTAATATTGTTCTCTTCCTGTTTTTTTCTATGCTTTACATTATTCCCAATTTTATTTGATATGTTTTTCTTTTATGAGGCTACCATATAACTCTTTTGAGAAAAAGTGAGAGATCTGCATCAATCCTCAGTGACAACCATAATAGCACACATAGAAAGTTGATCAGTTCAAAGGAACTCCGAATCAAGCTTTGAAAATAAGTGTGAGGAGGCTGACAAAAGTTGTGTTGGTGACAAAACTGGTGAATTTTGTCAATCAGTTCATTATTGGGAGTCAAAATGATAGTTTTCTTTATCAATCAAATGAATTGGTGGTACATAGATTATTTAAGTGCATTTGTGGAAATTACCAAACTGGATTATAATCTAGTGTGTTGTTTATTCACAAACAAATCTATATTTGCTAGCTATGGAATTCCATTATGTACTTATGTAATGCTATGATGATAATAGCCCTGTTCCTTAGTCAATACTTTTGTGATCTTGTGAAAAAATTTGAATTTCAAACATTGTGCAAACATGCTAATGTTTTTTAAACAAACTACTATTGTTACTTTGAAACAAATGTTAAAGAAATATGAACTTGACAATAAAGATGAACACTTAGAATTGCTTTTGTGTAGGAAGTTTATAGTTATTCCCATCATCATATGAATTTCCTCAATCAGATTCTCTCTTCTTCAACTTCTATAGGTACTTTATTTATTCTACTAGATTAACATTCATCATTTTTCAGTGGGAAAACAGCTCAAATACATCTATTTTTCTTTTATTTTAGCAGGTATTATTATCAATATCCTACATACATACAACAACACACCATACCAGCATAAGTCTTAATGGATCAGTTATAAATTTGGGAAGCAGTATATGGCCTCTTTGGTTGTTAATTCCTCTAGGGATTCCACTTGGTATTTCCATGTGAAAATTTATTATATACGACCTAGGTTTTGACTTACAAAGTCATCATCAGGATGATGATTTTGTAAGTATATCCATCCTGAGGATGACTTTGTAAGTCGAAACCTAGGTCGTATATAATAAATTTTCATTTGGAAAAACCAAGACAAAAGTAAGAGTTATACTTAGCGAAGGTGTTTCACTGCGGACTGTTATCCCTATTTGTTAATTCCTATTTTATTTACTACATCCCATTTGTTCCTTTGAGTTTTTCACTAGTCTCATTGTCAGCTCTTCTGTCATTCCTTAAGGCACGACTTAATCGCCCACAAATATGGGAATACTAATAATTTCTTCATGTATGCCACCACCGTCCCAATAACTACTTAATATTAAATGTGGCAAGCCAGTACACCCTGATATTTAATGTGGAACTAACATTCCACATTACATATTTGGGCAATAGTAGCCAGTGGCAAAAATAGCTATTGCAGTCCTTAAATTGATTAATAAAATTATATTAAAATAGAGTATCATTATAGGTAAATTAAATTATTTTCTAAAGATATTAGTGAAATCCTCTTTTTAGCTACACTGCACAAAGAGGCTTATTCTAGCATAAATATGGCAGGGGATTGAAATAGCACTCAACCAAGGAAATAACTTTTAATGCCCTGCATACATTCTGAATATAAATATTATCCCCAGGAAAATTGAGTACCTAGTTAATAAATTTTGGTACCTATATTTAAACATATCAATGATAAATACCATGAAATTAATTTTGTGAGACTATCATCTATATTTGCAGTTATTGAGAAGCTCAAAAAGTGTATTTAATATTGCTTGGCTGCATAATACAGCTTAAATTAGTATAGTATATTTTTAGCATTTAAAAGCATGAATATATAAGTACATAATTTAAAAATAACACAAACTGTTTGTAGACTGCAAAGGCTTGTACATATCTTAGACAACTGGTGTGTCAATATTTTCAAATTTCTCTCCTTTAAAACATTTAATTTACAATTAAAGAGTTGCATCCTAATAGTTACGGTGTCAATTGTGGTTTCCATGAAATACTTTATGCTTTATTTCTTATATGCTGGACATATTTTTGAGTTTTTTCATTGTTGTATGAGTTTTTTCATGATGATTAAATACAAATGGTGTTCTTACCTGCTACTTATATTCCTCTGTTTGCTAATAGTGGCAAATATTATAAAGCTAAAAAACGGAAATCTAATTTTCCTTCATTTTCCCACTATATAACTCACAGAAAAAAGCCATTAAGTGTAATGGCAATATTTCTGAAGATCATCTCTCTTCTAAACCTGGATACTGTGCCAAGCATGGCACTTTTTTAATTTGAATAATTAAATAAGAACATGATATAAGAGTAATTGGCTAGAGATGAAGTGGTAAACCCAAACAGTAATGGGTGAATGTGTTCAAAGAGACTCTCAAGACAGAGGATATTACAGCCCATAGTAACAGAAGCACCTTTGTATACCAATTTAGGAACGTAGGCAAAAGAGGCATGCAAGGACAGGGATATATACAAATGAAATTAGTAAAATGGAGTATTTTTCCAAAAATTATTTAAAAATTAACTAATTATGTGCCCTCAAAAAGTTCAAATGCACTGAGATGTATTTTATTTTTACCAGTCATTTTGTCCACTACTTAAATGCCATTATTTGTGTGCTCTACTATGTCCCATTTTAAAAACATGGCTATTTATTTATTTGAATGTGAAACTCTTTAAAGTATTGTAATATTCGTATAAAATCGAGAAATGTTATATTTCCCGTGTCACGTAAAGAATTTCAAAAAAGAAAATGCAAAAATGTATTATTACAGAACAAATGAATTGGATTGGCAACTGATGTATGTTATGTAATAGCAAATAGAATGTTGCTGGATTTCAATATATGTACTTCGTTAGTCAGATGTATTTTATAGCTCTTCACAATATTACCTACTGATAAGTGTAATATTACGGATCGCAAATTATTCAAAATGAAGTGATATAAACGCCAAAATATGTGTACTCCATCCAAATAGTGCAAGCAATGAATTAGCATAGAGCTTTCTTTTTTTTACCCAAAGTACTTCTGAAATTTCTGGGTTAGCACAAATTTCCATTGATATTTGTTTCATCCAAAGAATTTGGAAGATGCAAGGAGTTGATTTGGTTATTAAACTCCTATCTAGGAATTTCAATTTGAAAACAGTGAAGAAAGGAAATAGTCATGAATGAGCAAAATTGTTTTAATAAAAAAATCTAAAATCATCTGATTAAAAATGTACTTTCTTTCTGTTTGCAAGAGAATATATGATCCCCAAGAGTAGGCAGAGAGATCATTCTCTTTAACAATAACTTGGAGAAATTTCATTGCATAATTACTTATAAGTATTCAAAGTACCATTTTCATATCAACATACTAATTATAAATTATCAGAAAAATAGTCCTGTTCCAATTGGTTTTGATCTCCAAAAATATATTCTTGATGACAGTATATCTTTGCTCAATTTACAAAGTTATCTCCTTTGGGGAATCTGCAATATTAATTAGTGTGTCTGCGTTAACCTCATTTTAAACAACTCCTAATTACATTTTTTTCCAATATTCTCTTTCACAGTGGGCCATTATCCAATACTTTTTGTTATCCCTACATTTGAGTATTATCAAATCACAGTAATCAACCCAAAGGTCGGTTTGATAAGTGAGGTTAGAGCTCACCAAGTACTAAGCCCAACAGCCTGTGAAATTCACACATAAGAGTACCCACCGGTCAAGGAATGGGACATGGCGGACACTGAAGGGTCCTACTGGAGGTACCCGAAAAATGCTACACAGTTTGGGTGAAGTGAAGCTGAGGGTACCAAGAGGCATCACCCAGAATCGAACCTGGGCCTCTCGGTCAGAAGCCCAGTGCTCTAACCACTGGATTACCATGCCCCTTTGAGTATTCTAACTACTTGAAATTGCATGCTTGTAGTAGAATATCTCAGATTCATATTCTTGGTAGGTGGTTAACAATCTCTACTTGAAATTTCACCATGTATATATGTACTATGTGTAAATAAATAATAAAATATAATAGCAGAAAAAATCGATGTAATTTTTTGCATAAATAATTATTTCAAACTTCATCATTTTCTCCTTTTTACTCTTCATTGTCATTCTAGTTGGTAGAGCACTGAGCTGCTAACCTCAGGGGACCTGGTTATGTATGTATCATGACACTTCACTTAAAGAATGATTAATTTTCATGTCAGAAAGAAGCTTTAAATTTCCATTTCTAGTATTTCACTCAGCTTTGCATCATCGGTAAACAAACTCACCCATTCTTAAAAATTTTCTGTGTTCCTTCACAAAAATTGATATTATAATGATGGTCAAAATAAAGCACCTCTGGTAATGTTCCATTCAATTTGGAACTTTTAATGCAAGAGGTAATTACTCTAGGCATTGGCCTACCCTTAAAATATTATTTTGTTATTACTATTTAATTTAATAACCACTTTCTTCAGTTCTGTTCCAAAACTGAAATTCATGTTTATTGTATTTCATTTACTTGTACATAACTTTGTTAGAAGATGATTCGCTCAATACTTTTATTATGTGCTCATATGTAATTTTTTCAAGTTCAGACTTTTGTGAGACCCAATGACTAATTTAATGCTGTGGGGTATATTTTTCATGTAACATGAATGCAAAGTTAGTTATCAAGTCAATGAAGTCCTTCTAAACCTCATTCACCTGAGCAGAGAAAACTTTATGGTATTTTGGAAACCTATTTTCACCACCCTCTGAAATAATATCATGGTCAGCAATTAGGAGCAAGGTCACAACTGTAGGCTAAAATTTCAGCCACTTGTCATGGGTAGGTAAAGCATGGAGTTTAGCTTTTGCTTATTTGTTAGAAAAACTATTCAATTTCATCTTGATGTGGTTTATGTTTAAATGACAATGTTTTTTCATTTCAAATGCTTAATATTATTCTGAGGCCAGATAAGAATTCCTTTAATTGCAAGTAGATATTCTCCTACAACACCGCTGCCTACCATAAGTGATGATAGGCAATGGCATCGACAATGTAAAATCGCTGATGGGAGCTAGAGAGGGTAATTAAACTAATTCTATGAAACACAAGTTACATGTGAACCCTGCCATCAACAGAATGCCAAAACTCTACTCTTATTAATTCCTTACTGCCACTTTAGAGGCTGATTAAGCTAAAGAAACTTTTTTACTTAGTGGTTCCACAGAATTTGAATTATTTAAGGCAGTGAACAATGGTGCAAATAGAAAATCATTACCTAGCTTTGAAAAATATTTTTTTTATAATGATAATAATAAATAATAAATAAAATACAACTATGGCCTATAGAATAAATAATCAAATATAATAGCAGAAAAAATCAATGAAATTTTTCATATTAATAATTATTTCAAATTTCATAATTCTCTCTATTTTATTCTCCAAAGGGGTGCGGTAGTCTAGTGGGTTACACTTAGCTGCTAACCTGATAGGGCCTGGGTTTGATTCCGTGTGATTCCCCTTGGCACCCTCATCTTCATCCCTAGCTATGTGATTTTTTAGGTACCAGATCGTCCTGGGAAATCACAGGTGGTACAGGGAAAGGAACAGGCCCCCCTACCCTTATGTTTGCATTTAAATGCCGATTGGGATAGTGCATGGGCGAGCTCTACCCTCAATTACAAAACCGACCATCGGGTTGATTATTGTTATTTTTCTTACTATTCTCCATCACATCAAAGTGTATTACACAACAGGCTACTCAAGTGATTCCCACATGATAAATGAGTGAGAATCGAGGGTTGACGCTCAACATGTTTTAGGAACACAAACTCCACTGCATAACTTTTTCCAACATTGATTTCATTGGATAGTACTTATTTTTGTAGTGCGTTTGTGAAGTTTTGTAGATGCCTTATACAACCGCAGCCCTCGACGAAGGAATTAATGAGATCATGGAGGAGATGCATAAAGTGCCGTGTGTGGGAGGATGGAGCTGTGGAATTGGAGAGGAGATCATATGGCAGAGTGAAACCAGGGGTGGATGTTTGGCAGTGGTTCATAACCGTGGAAAGGAATATGGGTGAGATCGGCGGAGTGTAGAACTGGAGATGAGGTCATTAAACCTTGCGAGTTGGGAAGAAAATATCTTTGTACCGGTATCCGGTTCCTAAATTGTCTCATCTCCTTTCTCCAGCCTTTGTGTTCGGCGTGAGGGAATTCAACGCTGAGGAGATCGTAGTCATCCTTGTCATTCCGAAAAGTAGATCGCGACAGTTAACACCCCCTCCCACATTTAAGGTTAAAAGAGCTTAACTGTCTAAAGCAATCGACCGGAAATCGAGGGATCCGGGTTCGAGCTATGGTTCAGTCAAATGATATTTACATTGTGCATTTTTCGCATGGGTCAGAAGTTCACGGTAATATATCGGTAATTGTTCGGATTTTGAAGGTTGGCGGGTGGCTAATTGCCCCTTCCCCATAAGAGCCTCTTTACCCCTTCGTGTTTAAGCTACGAGGAAGTAAGGAGGGGGGTGTTAAGGTATGGGGGGTATCGAGCATGAGTAAGGTACTAATGTGTAAGTATCTGTCATGTGGAAACACATAAACTTCGTTTAAAACGATGCCTTATACGATTTCGGTTATTAATTTTTTATCATAATACTTTACATAATCTACCAAGTTAGTTCATGAGCATTAGAGCCATACTCACATGAATCGGGAAAGTTCTTTACCAATAATTGTGAAAATAGCCATTCTCGATGGATATTTTAACTGGAATTTAGAACTAAATGTGAAGTTTGTAGGCTCCGTCTTGAGATGTAATCGGTGAATATACAGATAAAAAAGCAATGGAAAATATGCCACGAAAACAAAGACCAAATCTTGTTTCACTGAAGAGACCATTCTCTTAAAAAAAAACATATTTTTTATAAAAGAATTATTATGCCTCGTAAAAAGAACTTTGAATAAAAATAAAGTTCAAAGATAATTGTCCTTGTTTACCCCCATTTGAGTGAGTTGGGTATTAAAGTTGTTTTATCCAAAGGCAACATTTATTCTTCGATCAATAAAAATATATGAAATACGTCAAGTTTGAACGAAACATTGATAGGTTTGAGGTGTTTCCTTTCTGCAATAATCAGTTTATTGCAATAATATAAATTCATCAATAAGAAATGTTTTAAATGAGAATTTCTCAAAATATACTGATGATTGAATTATTTAAATAGTAACTATTATGGAAATCATGCGTTTTGGCAAGTGGATGTTTTTATGCTCCTGTTTTTTATGTACGTGATCATAAAAAACATGTGAGAGAGCGCTAGTTCATTTTTTCCCATCTAAGTTATCTCTATTCGATGCAGATGAGTATGTTTCTAATTACTCGTCCGCTACGTAGAGGCATGTTTAGAACGGTCTCTGCAAACTATCGTCCATTATTAGCATTTCTGCACACCTACTTAAGCATAAACTATAATAAATTCTTTTTCCAACTGATATCTTATGGATCTCTTCAAATTTATGATAGTTTAATAAATATGAAAACCGCGGTATTGATTTATTTTTATCAGAAATTTATGAGGCTGCTTTTAAAACACTAACCAAATATTTGTAGTTTTCAATTAAATAGCTATCACTTGTGTACAAGCTTTTTGTTCTGTTTTAGAGAGATACTAATGGTAAGTAATTAAGGAAATTTTAAATGACCAAAAAAACTAACAACCGAAAAACCATAAACCTGACCAAAAAAATCCGTTAACATTCTTACACCCCAAAACGCTCTCCTCCAAAAGACACCCACCCCCTGTCAATTTGTACCACCTACTTTCCTGGCATAGAGTCTCTGAGATCCACCCATAAAAATCTTTTTCTTATCCTTCAAAACCATCATTTCACATCTAAACTTTTTCCCAAATGTCCCTCTGTCACTTTCAAACGTCCCGCTCACCTCTCCGACCTCCTCAAATCAACCAATTCTCTTAAAAAGTCCCGGTTCACTCCCAAAACCAAACCGACACCTTGCAATAGGGCAAGATGTGAAACTTGTCCTATTTTCATAACTCCGTCCATCTCCCACCCGCTCCTCAACTCTCTCCCACCCATCCCCCACTCCTGCTGCACCTCCAGTAATGATGTTTACCTCCTAAAGTGCCAACTATGCCCTGTCTTATATATTGGTCAATGTACAACACATCTTAATATTAGATTAAACAACCACCGTGCTTCTTGCAATCCTACCTCCATTTCTGCGACACTCCCAATTCCAAAACACGCCTCCCATCACAACACTCCCTTTAACAG
>LYUA01001912.1:200071-217089 GCA_002093875.1 Calopteryx splendens | reverse complement strand
GGTGAGAGAAAACGGAGGTGAGAGGTGGGGTAGGGGGACTGTGGAGATGGGAGGAAGAGAGGGAGGGATAGAGAGATTAAGTGAAGAAGAATGATGAATAGAGAAAGAGGGTAATGAAGAGAGAGAAAGGGATGATGAGGAAGAGAGGGTAGAAGAGAGAGATGGGGATGATGAGAGAGAGAGAGAGAGAGAGAAATGGAGATAGAAGGAATGGGTGAAAAGGAGAGATAGCTGAGGGTGAGGGAGAAATGTTTGTGTGAGGAGGATATTTCGTTTTTTGGGTCCGCACTCGGGGAGTGCGGGATTGGCGTTCGACGAGCTCCGTGCGGCGTGGGGGATGACGCTTGCGTGTTGGGGGTTTGGGTGGGTGGTGTGGGAGGCGAGGGTTTAGGAGAGTGGTGTCGCTTGGATGGCTGTTCTGGGAAAGTGAGTTGGGGAAGGAGAAGGCCTGGGATGGAAGTGTGGGATAACGCATGGTTTAAAGAGGGGGGAACGGTGAACAATATTTACATAGGCACATTTTAAAGGAGGAGGTAGTCAAAGATATAACCAACTCGGAGGGATTAACTTTTAAATTTGGAGCAGCCTTTGTCCTTTTTTGTTGATAACTGTGCACAATTCCAAGATTTTTGCACTGAAAGTTCTCGTTAAAGGAAGTTTATGGGGGAAGAGAAACTGGATGGTAATGGATATCTGTGTTGTGCTTGCATTATATCCTCATTTTTAAAACAATGCTGCCACATTAAATCATCTGGTGCCATTACTATGGTAAATAGTTGCAAAAAGAGGTATTGTATTTTACCGTCGACTAGCAAGAGCATTAAATTAAACTTACATTGTTTAAATTGTTCCTGTGATCCTCTGACTGGGTAATTTATTTTTGTTGTAACTATGGATGAATACTTATTCTGTATTTTTTCAGTATTTTTGTTATTCACCTTTTGCTTTATATGGTTTCAAAACAATGGTAATATAAACACATTTATGAGATGCACTAAAGGTACTGAGTAGCTAAATATTTGGTACAAAGAAATAATTGAATAAATAATTATAATAATATCTACTAACTATAAAATGATTTTTGGTTGTATTTCACTATATGATTATTAAAGGAAATATTCAGAGGATTACAAATACGAGGGAAAGTTATTTTTTTATGGAAGAAAAATATGCAACTAGTAATATGCGTAGGGATTAGATATATATATTTTAATGTGCAGGAAACAACCAGGATGTGGACAATTTGGGCTCATCATTCTTTGTCCTAATTCAGCGTGAAGTGAAAGTATACCTTTTCACATATTCACTCACACGTCTGTAAGTATATCAACATGTCTGCGTTGTTGTGTAAATGTCTTGGTTTTCTTTAGTCCTGTTATCCTACGCAGAGGCGTTTCCATTAGGTTTTTTAAGTTTTTCGGACCAAATATACGATGGTATAACCCCAGTACCTTGCGGTAAGTAGTTGAATAACTGACCTGATCGACAACTGCTTTTAGGTCAGGTACGGGAGCAGAGGGTAAAGGGCGATAGAGAAAGCAAATTAAGGGAAATCATCAAGGATACACAGCTACCTATACAAGAAAATGCTATGAATTACAGGGGGTACTTATGCACCTTTTTCTTTAGTTAGAGTGTTCTTCGTGCACAAGAAGACAATTGCCCGTCCACTGGTATAAGGTAGCTACCGCATTGGTGAGAATGCAACAATGTTCGATTGAAGAAAGGGAATATAATTATAACTAAGAAAAATTAAGTCATTCAACCAGCTTTTTCCGAATCTAATGGCTATGGCCTATGCCATTTAAGGCTACACATAAGTGAAACTCTGATCAAATATTAAAAAAAATACAAAAGGTATGTTTCAACATTTTTACAAATGTGAACCTAAAGGCAATTTATCTATTGTCTGATATGTGGTCATTGAGTTTAATGTTGCTATGATTGCTACCTAATAATTCATTTAAATTGTCAAATTTGCACTCTAAGACGTATTTAATTTTTATATTTATCAACATAAGGTTTAATAAATATTATATCAATTGCTGGCCGTACGAATTGCTTAACCCTTGCTAATGTTTGGGTGCTTTTCTCTGCATAGGATAACGTACCTTATTTTTCGTCTTCGTAAACTAGCAATTATATTTCCATGTATTTTTTCTATGCTAATTTATATCTTGCTAGAGTCTCTTCCTTTTTAATTAGCCCAACAGTGGTCGCACCATATTTTTTAATGAGTGATCGTGCTGGATCTTACTTACTCAAAAATTAAAATAAATATTTGTCAAATATTACATATAATCCAAAGGGTTTTTATTTATATAATTCATCATCATTCTTAATGAAGTTCATTTTATACATTTGGAGAAAATGTCAATAAATATGGACAAAAGTCAGCGAAAGATATACGTAGACCTGGCCAACATCATCAAGGTGAACAGTTATATTGTATAGTGAGAAAAAAAATCCTAATTGTCATTCTTTTTTAATTAATACTTTGATATACATAATAAATTCCAAGAAAAAATAAGAATGAAATGTGAGGCATTTTTTTGTTATTTGTAGAAAATAAATACTTTCAAATACGATTATCATCTTCCTTTCTGTTAAAATAGGATTAAGTTACAACGTAGGTCTGCTCCAAGCAATGAAAAATTGTCAACTTTTGACAATAGCTTTGTATTTTTTTCTCTTTTTTCTTGCACATTTCACATACTCTTCTCTTATGGGGTTAGGATAGGTAAATATTGGGTTTCATCTTTCCTTTTTACGAGTTTCACATAAAGTTCTCTTGGTAGGAAAGTGGTTGACCGATATGTTACATGGTCAATGACTAGCTCTCTAGAAAGTACGCCCAAAAATTATTTCCGACATAAACTGTTTTTGTTCCCCCAGTAAACTTGACTACCAATTGATTTCTGCCTTATCGAGAGTTAAGTAAATTACGGGCATTGAGTAAATTACGAGCATTGGCGAATGTTCCCGGCCACATTCTATGTCGCGCTCATTTTGTCAGCTGTTAAAACACCTTTTTATACTATTATTAAAGGTTATCATTTCCGTTTTAGTAACTCACCTGACTTAGGGTCAATCTTTTTGTCTTTACGTAAAGTTGAAATCAATAGCGCGTTTCAACCCTTCTTCCGCACGTTTGAGATGAGAGCAATCTTCGCAGGAGATAAACAAGCCCTGACGAATATTCCGTCATTTTCCAGAAACACGCATTGTTGGAAACCGTTGCTTTTTGTTTAAAACGAATTGCTCTAAGAGTAGCGTTTATGCTGTTAAGTAATTTTCAGCTAGTGGGAAAGTGATGAACCAATATTCATCCTGTCCCATATCTCCCAAATATATGATCAAAAAGAAAATCTACCCTCTGAAACTTTCCTCTTACTCACCAATCATGCCAAATTCCGAGATTGTGCATGCATTCTGACCATTTTTCATAAATATTTCGAAAATTTGATGGCCAACATCCCATGTGTCCCCTTTCATTCTAATAAGCACAGAAACAACACTGCAATTCCACGTAAGAAATTTATTCCACGACCATTTATCACTGATGAAACCACACAGATCCTGTGTAGTTTCATCAGTGAGAAAATCACAACTTTACAAGGCCTTAAATACGAAATCCAGGAGAAATTCCACCAAATAAAACTGAAAACAGTTATTTATTTCATTCCAGTTTTCCCAGTCACGTGTTCTTCAAATGTTATGTATCGAAAGAGAAAACTAAATCGTTTTTTTGTGCATCACTAAACGGAGCAAATCAATATTAGTGCTAAAAAAATATGGCCCATATATGTATGGCTCGCAATTCATTTGTGTTTCGATGATTTCACCATAAAACACCAGCAGTATACAATATGCCTAATTATACTTTTGGTATGTTTTTAATCCCTTTCAAACCAGACAGCTTTGCATAATCTATGTATTTGTTTGTAAGCAAAACTGTCAAGTACATCGTCTGATATGAAAAATTTCCATTTGCTAATGGGACTATTATTTCCCTTCCCGCCAGGAAATTTAGTAACTATGCAGCAAGAACGTTATTTGTTGGCTTCTATCACCTCCATTTAGTTACATTGGTCCAAACTAGGAAATAAGATTCCCGCATTTACTCTTCCAAATCCTCGCTGCTACCTCATTTATTATCCGAATAAATGCACACATGTCTAGCCTCAAGTACATCTTTTTCACTTCGTTCCTCATTGTCGTACTCATCTAGAGATCCTCCTCTTTTTAGATGCTGGTCTTTTAGTGTGTACTCTTTAGCATAATTAGTGGTTCGCTATATATTGTCATTGGGAATACTTTTCAGCCAGTTAAGTTTAGAGAATCGATACTATTGACCCAAGAATAAACAATTCGGCTTTTGAGAATCAATTTAGCCGACTCTTTTAGAGTATAACAATGATGAGGACGAGAGATTCTTCTCAAGGGCCGAATTATTGATATTTGGGTCAAAAGAATCAATTCTCTCAATTTAACTGGCTGCAAAATATTCCCAATGACAATATATAGCGCACCAATAATTATGCTAAAGAATACACACTAAAAGACCTGCATCTAAAAAAGGAATACCAATAGCTGGAGAAATGTTATTTTTAGAAATTGGAATGATCTAGAATTGATTGAGAGGAGTCACCTTAGCCGTCGCACTGTGTCTCTACATAAACAAGCAATGATTGTGAACTACCTCATTAGCAGGCAAGATAAAACTAATGGATACATAAATATGAAGGGTGCGATAGGAAGGTAGAGCGTTATACATACCTGCATATTTGCAGAGCTTAAGAAAATACAATGAAAAACATTTCCGCTGGGTCTCACAGATCCTGCACGACCTCACTCTCTTCTCTGTTTTCGTCCACCACGTTTTACATGTACATGTTTTACGAACATTACGATTTGGATCGGGTATTTAGATCAAGGATGATGTTTGTGGGTTTTTTTCCTGGCTTCCTGACAGTACAATCACTTTCCTGAAGAGTGTACACATTTCACACTGCCACTGCTATCTCTCCATTTTTTCGCACTTCCCCTTTCCTCTACTCCACTTTCGCATAAATTTTTTCTCGCCTTAGATTATTCCTTCTCCCCTGTCTCACTGCACGTCTTCCCTAGCGGCTGTTTACGTTCTTCCATTTCCTTTTCACTATCTAATCCTTCTCACTCATCTAATCTATCTTCTCACTCATCTAATCCAGGGTCTCCTAATTTTTTTTTTCTGTTTAGCTTTTCTATTCTTTCGGCTGCACCTGTTTGTTATTCTTTCTTTGAGCTTTCCCCACTTTCTTCTACCGAGCCAAACCCCTTGCCTTCATTTACAATTCAGTCACTGCTTTCAGTTAATCCGCTCTTCTCGTCCCAGTCACCCCTTTTACCTTTAATTTTCCCACCCTTGTCCATTTTTTTAATCCCTTGGAGTTTTACATTTAATTTTATGAGCTCTAAATTATAGTTTAAGACAACATTCGCTGCCAGGAAGCTGATAAATTGGTCACACTCTTCCTAACTCTGTATATAAAAACATAATATAATCTAACGGATATCTCCTTGAATCTCCCGACATTTTCTTATTGTGTGCCTACGACTAGTGTGGAACTTAAACTAAGCATTAGTTATAACTAAATCATCCCTCCTGAGATACTCTGCTGCACTCTCCGCCAATTCATTCTTTTTTAATGAACCTTACTCGAAAACCTCACTCCCTTCCTCCACCACTAGGAAATAAATGTTTTAAGAACTTTACGATTTGGATCGGGTATTAAGATCAAGGATTGGATAGATATCAGAGATAATAAATCATTGTTGTGATTACTTCCCCGCTTTCACAGTGAAAGATAGCCCCGGGATTTAAATGCACTATTGGATTTGAAATTCAAATATTTTTGACGCCGGGAAGGAGCGATTGGGAGGGGAAGTGGAGGGGGGGGGAGAGGGCATGGGATGGAGGTGACACGGCATGACCGGCGTCAGTGTAGCACTCCACTTGCGCACCTCACGGCCAGACGCCTCAAATCACTCCCCCCGACCCCGGACTCCATCCCCCTCTCCCACTTCGCCCCCCCCTCTCCCTCACTCCTCCTTAGTTCCTCCAATCTCTCGTTTCTCCAGAATTTTCAGGATGTATTCCCCGCTGCGTACCTTGTAACACGCGAGTTAATGGCCAAAGAGAACTCCTACTTTCTCGAAAGGCAATCCAATTTTCACCAAGTCCGGAGAGGAGAAATCACGACCTTGACCTTCCCGATTCTTCCCGGACAAAGTCATTTGGGCATTGATCGCGAACGTTTTCTGTAGGCATCGTTAAAACTTTTTTCGAAACTTTTTGGGGTTTAAGGGATCGTCTTAAATAGTCTGCGAGGCAAGTGCATTGCTTCCCCTTGTCCGTGAGAATCGTAGCACCAACTCCTCTCATTCGGTCTCTTTCGGTACGATTTCCATCCACACATAGGTGCTCGGCATTAGATTCGAGGAGGCGTAAGAACGCGATTTCGATAAGTGTGCTTTTAAGGTTGGAAACGTGAGAGTCAATCCGGGGCAACGGTGCCTTCGCTAGTTGAAACGTTGAAATTGACTTCCAGCTCATTATGATTTGGTACATTGTTAATGTGAACGGCATAGTTACAGCCACGAGATGCTAGCATCAAAAATTGAAGGATATTATACTATTTTTCAGCATAGTATTAGCTGCGGCCAAGGTGTGCGAAATTGCACGACGGTGGTTGAAATAAAAAAAAATTATCACTGGACATAATCGTCTTTGGAGGTTCACAATTAGTGAATACAATCAAAAAATGATCTTTTCTCTTATTTACTGATTGTTTTTTATTTTCAGCTATTCATAAATTAGGTAATTGATTCGTTTCTTTCGGGAGGTTGGGGCGACTAAGGAAAAAACATAAGAAAACTAATAATGTGTTCCTATTTCGTAGTTTGATCGTATTCCTTAAGTCCAGGACTGAAAGCCGTTATTGCACTCTCTCTCTCGGCAGTCCTTTAGCAGCAATTGGGAAGAGACGGGCCACATATTAGACGCCGTTTGACCAATAGTTAAAATATTAATTTGACCACACACAAATGGCATGGCTCCGATCCCTCGGCCATTATCCATGGACGCACTTATTAGGTGTGCTGCGGAATGAAGCGTCCCCCCGGTTCACAGGGGCGCCGCCCCTCACTCCCTTCTACCCCCCCCCTCATCGTTCGCCTCTGTAATCATTTTAGTCCTTCAAAAGCCGCACCCCGTTAAGGTTATCACTATTCAGACCTTTCAGGAGCAAATCAACTGCTATAGCATTCGGTGTATAAGGTTTCTTCTAACTTTAGTCTCAATTTCCTCTGCAGATCCACTTTCCTAGTAATAACAATAATTACTTGCATTTAATAGCCTAATATATTCACTTAATGTCATAAACTCTTGTTGAAAACCGTGGTTATGAGCATTTAATTGAAAAACTAGTGGAATGTGTTCGCTATTTTCTCTTTGGGAGCAAACAGACAGTGATAATTGATTGAGTTGCTTCCAGTTTTTGAATTTAGCTTCTGGCTTCCAGTTGGGTAGTGTGATAATCCCACTTATTTTTTCTATTTTCATCAGTAACATTGATTCATTAATTGTATATTTTATAAAAATATCACCGATGGTACTGTCATCTACCGAGATATAGTACATTCGAGAAAGGGGCACTTCCTAATAATCTCAACATTATTAATGTTCGGTGTCAGGAGCGAAGGTCTCCGATTACTTTTGAAGAAAAGTGCAGTAATGGATTATTAGGGGCATACATATATACGCTCCTACACCTAAAGACTAACCGGGGTGGGTAAACGAATGGCGGACTATGTAAAACACTAGGGTGAGCTTTGGCGCTGCATTTTAGAAACTGTAGTTAGTTAGACGCAGAGTGGAATAATATTGCAGTGAAAAAGTGAAGGACAGGTGTTAGTTTTTATTGGTTAGGCCTTATCTCGTTCTGGACCTGAGAGCAGAGGGATCTAATACGTGAATTGAATGGCATGCTGAAGAAAGCTGCGCGTTACGTGATGAATCTATTTGAACGAAAGGAGATCGTCAAATTTTTGTTGGGTGGCCTTGGCACTGGAAGCACAAGTCACACGCATGCTCAACATAAACTGTTCATGAATTAAAATCATTCGAGTTTAACGCTGATACTCGGGGAATTAACTCAGCTCCCCATTTAATTGCTAAGCGAGTTCATGACGGGAAATATGGAAAGATTGACTCCCGAACAGATCTATGTAAGGAATGCAATTCCCCTTTCCAACGAAAAATTCGTGGCCGCAACTGTAGAATAGTGGTAGGAAATTTTTAACTACAAAAAAGTGAAATTTTTCGGATTGCCAGGAATACTCGATGTCTCTAATTGCTAGTGCACTGACAACCCCTACCACACCTACATGTAGGATGTAATGGAGATTTTTCCACGCCATGTTCGTGGAATATAATCTGTTGGCCAGTGCGTGAAATTAAAATTTTAATTATAATTATTAAATCCTTTGTTTTTAAAAACCTCTATATAAATGTGACTTCTTCCACAAACCTCTGTAGCTTCCACGGACCAGATCGCTTAACGTTTTCTCTTTGTCAAAGCGGTTGTGGCCCAGTATAGCCTCGATTCGGTTTCCCATTATATTCCTTATTATCCCCTTATATTCCACTACAATGATATATAAGGGTGAACTGATATCTTTTTAAAAAAATAAGGAAATAACTCCTCTTTTGTAAAATGCCCTTGAAGTAATGAGAAATAAATATATATACTCAATTGCTGCACCTCACGGTATCCATCACGTCAAAAATCGGCACAGTTAGAGGGTATGGCCTTTCTTATGTCAATGTTTTTGAAACCATATTCAATTTTACAATAGGAAATGCATCTATCAGAAGAAGGGATTTTTAACAATCGGGAAAATTATTGCACTCAAGAGGTGGTGTACGAAAATATAGCAAAAGTAAAAAAAATTTTCATGCAGTGTTCCATTTCTCTCAATTGCTTTAAATCTGAACTCATTGCAACTAAAAATACTAAATTTAAAAATAAATATAAGACATTTAAAATTTCCCACTTAACAATTTTAACTTGCCCGACCGCGTCCAAAACCTCCAGCTTTTTCTTTCCATGTATTCATTTCTTTCTACGTTTATCTCTATACTTTTACCGCCAAAACAACCCAGTTTCCATAAATATCAAGTCACGGAGTAATAAAGCATTACGCTCCATATCAAAGTCGTTTGGGCTATTACCTTCCTCAGGACTCAATTTTATTTGCCACTAATCCCGCTGTATTTCCCACAATATTTCACTAGGTAGCTTAATTTTTATCCTGTTATCCATAGTGCCATTTCCATTTTTATCTTCATCTCATATTTTTCACATTGACTGCGTAAAACACTAACAAATGCATATTGTCTGCTTAAAAAGCCTTATTATATGTTTTTACGTATTAACTATCTCCATGCCTAAATTAATTGCTACATCCAGACCTTTAAAATATCTCTTACTCATTGTGAGAGTTCAAAAATGCGGGCAATAAAAGGCATCCTTAAAAATTCTGATTCTCTTAGATATGCCCTCATCTTTAAATTATGATATATGAACTTACGATACTTAAAAAATTACACGCATTCCTTCAGTCTCCTCATATAATACTAATTTTCAATTAAATTTGACTGATAAATTCTGTCGAATGAACGGATATGTGTTCAACCAACCAATATATGTAAAACTTCCTTCCTAATTATAGCCCCATAAATGTGGAATTCCTTCCCATTTTGTAATATTGTAATATTTTGTATTTTACCAGCTGACTTTATTTGATCAGCTATTAAAGGTAATGCGCTGTCGAAATAGCCACGGCTCTCTCTTCATCGCTGCTTCCTTCCATCTGCCGTACGATACGAAGTCCACCTCCCTCTCTCTATGTGCGCCTAATGCGGAGACCACCGCCCTCTCAAATTTCGCCGAATAAAATAATTGTAATAATAATTATTATTATGCTTTTGACACATCCAGGTTCTCTTTGATGACGTCCTCATGGTTTCCTCCCTACCACTTTCCCTTCGATTACGTTGGTTTAGGGCTGACTATGTACAATTTCATGACCAATCAGTTTTCCCCTCTCGTTTCTATTACTTTTCAAGCGATACATTTTACTTCACTCTCCTAGAACTTGTTAACTACTTTCTCTGCCCACCCAACTCGTCCTCGTTAGCTTCCTCCAATTCCACATTTCCGCCACCTAATGCGCATTCCTTCCGGTTTCTTGATGATCCAGGTTTCACATTTTTATGTTAACAAGCTCTAGCTCTACAAACGCTTTGCCTTAATTATTCCTGGGCTTCATGCTGATAACGTTATTCATTCATAAATTCTTTTTTGCGTTGAAATGATTGCTTATCCAGGGCCATTTTCCTCCTAATCTCTGTCTCACACTTATATTGGCCATTAATGATGCTCCCTAGGGGTCATAAAATAGTTGAAGAGGAAAAAGAAGCTAATGAAAAAAAAATTGAATTTTCAAGATATTTCGTGGCTGGCATTCCGCACAGTGTCGGTTATTTTATCCAAGCTATCAAAATTCATTTCAGGCTCTTGAAAAATAAAACCCAAGAGATGTTCATTCTGTGCTTTTGGCGGCTATTCCGTGAACAAAGGGTTCGTAGCGGGGAGGAATGTGGAGGGAGGGAAATATTTTCTCACGCGGACATCAGCGGAGCGCTAGTGTTTCCGTCGGAGTCAACACCGACGACGTCTCCAGGGCCACGAGGGCATTAAGAGTCCCGGCGATAAGGGAAGAGAGAACGAAGGAGCCTTCCCCCTTGGGGTAGCCCCGACGCCTCGGATTCCCCTTTCAGAGCACGCGCAGGGGGCATTCGACAAGGGGCGGCATCCGCGCTCCACCAACCAACTCCATCATGACACACTCCTCGTCCTCCTCTTTCTCGTATCTGATCCTCCGCTCTTCTCCTTCCTCCCGCCATTGACGTTACTACTCCTCCCAATACTCTTTCTTTCACTCGCCATGCTCCGTAAGATACGACACAGCTTCCCGGATAAATGGCCACAACAGGGAATACCAGCGAAGATCATATCATAGTTGCGGGTGATTCCGTAGTTGGGCTGATTAGGCCCTTCACCACCGTGCAGGAGAGCCAGTTAGTTGCATGGTGACGGAGCAACCCTCGTTGGCTAGGTGAAGTGTTCATACCATTGGAAACCTGGGAACCGCATAATCCAACCAACTCCGAACCCCCTGCTTCAAACAATCAAATGCAGCATATAGCTTGTTACTATATCCAAAGTGGATGGTAAATTTCGTAGTAACATTTAGTGTAAAATAAAATTTCATATTTACCTAGCGATGGAAATTTTATTGTATTATTTTCTTCAGGAATGCTTTAGGTTCTTACATTTTATATTATCTCCTTATACCTAGCCAGAAACCGAGAACTCCTGGTAGTAGGACACGGCCATCGCTAATACTATAAATGTGCTATTATTTGGACACCAATTTAATTGAACATATCTTTGGAATAATTCTGTTTTCTTTAGGTCTAATTGAGATACGGGAGTATTAGTCATAGATTTTGTTTCTAAGACGGAGCACTTTAAAATGCTCACATTTCAATTTTTTACGCATAATATATTTGAGTAGTTACAGATAACGTGATAATAATTATAACACATTTCATTTATTATTTACTTCACTTCACATAATGATTTCAGTAGCATCATTAGCTTGCGTTTACTAGCAAAAAAATGAGAATACAAATTAATCGCAATTGTCGATAACCTCCTTTTAATATTTTATTATCCTTTATTATAATTTTCGGCAATATTAAGAAAACAAATTTTCTTACGCTCTTATGTGATATTCCAGAATTGCAATTATATAATGCAATGGATTTAAATTGCTGAGCTATTAAAAACTAATTAAGGTATGCATTTTGGCGGAAAAGGTTTCTGCAGTGTAATATTTTTATTTAATTGCTCTGGATCCCAGAGCAAATGCAAACGGCAATCACTATTGGGAGCCAGGGAGGACGCAGGAGAATTTTCCCACTTGGTGATTTCAGTCGAGTAAATTTGATCATCATCCTTCACTGGAGAACGAGAAGAATTTTTCAGGGGAATTTGATTAAGGTCACGATAAATATTCTCCCAGCGTCTGAGTCACTTGGGGTCACTAGGGAATGGATCGCTACCCTAGGGGAGTTGGAGATCAAATGAAGCGAGAGTAGCCGCAGAAGCGGTCGAAATATTGGTGGATAATAAAAAAATAACTTGCGGGATCACAGGGACAGAATTTCAAAGGTACGAAAAGCCCACCCGACTTCCAGCGGCTCGTTTGAAATATGTAGGTACCACTCAAAATTCTCCCGTTGGCTCTTCAGATAAGTTTCAGAAAATTTGAAGATTTAACAAAAGATAAAGTATATGTTTTTGAAAATACTGTTTATGCTCCGGTGATGCGAGGAAAGGGGAATTAAGAACAAGAGGGAAATGATCTATTGTAATAAGGGTATTCATGAGAAATTAATTTTTTGGTGACAAATCTGGATGAAACTGTCAATATTTGGGCGATTGTACTTGAATTTGACAATGATGTTAATCAGGGTATTCTTATTAGGATGGAAGTTGCATCACTGCGTGCTGCACCAGACATAGGATCCTGTTTTAAATACTGGCTGATGCCTTTGGACAGCTTCATCTAAAATTCCAAGTGGTACGATTTTCCTTGATACTAATGCATCGTGGGAAACCACAAGTGGCACAGACAAAGAAACCTCTCCCCTAAGTCTGAATGAAAGAGCTTAAAATTAGTTTCGACGCTGGCCAAAATATTTGATTTAAACTGGTGAGTATCCAAACCCATCAATTTAATGATAATAGCCGATGTTACTAGAGTAGAGAATTGCATAAATTAATTGAGCACTAAAAAATAAAATAAAAATTAACATGCATGTTTTGAGCAAATGCTGTCAAATCTTTGCTGTTAGTCATGAATTTTTATTTTAATAATAATTAATATTCGAACTAATTTTGACTTTGAGATACTTTCATTGAGACTTGGAGACACAAATATATGAAAATTACTCTAAAGCAATGAACCATGCCTAGAAGTTCTGTTTAAACTAGCCTTTTAAAATATTTTGATTGAACGGGATTCATACGCGATTGAATTGCGACATCGATAGCGTTTATTCTTTCACTTTATTAAGAAATTACCTTTTGTGGGGAATTATTGCATTTCAAAAACTAATTTTCATCATCACAGTGTATCTGTCCTAGGATAGGGCGTTTCTGTTCTGTGCTACCCGCTTCAAATACTCGTATGTTCTTCCTCTCGTCCATCTTATCTAGCTTACTTTCCTCCTCCTTATGCTTTTCAGATTTCCTCGTTCATCTCCAATCCTGAAATACTCTCCGCTTACTTCGATGTTAATGCCTCCTCATTTATAACATTGTCACTCCATCCATCCTCTCTATCCTTCACCAGAGCCACAAATCTCAAAGGTTTCAATTTACTTTTCTTCTTTCATCTCCGTCGTGTTTCAGACCCATATTGCATCGCACACATTGTTTTTATTCCACGGAGCTCCACTTTCTACGATGTTACGTAGATTTCCTCTCAAAAATACACACACTGAACTCATTGCAAGTCATTTCCTTAATTCTACGCTCATGTTCCTGGCTGTCAAAAGTTACCTGATATTTCCGAACACTGCCTTTCCCTGAGCAATCCTACTTCTTATTCCCCGCGTACAGCTCCCATTCTACGCCAGATTCTACTTCCCAGGTACTTGAACGATCGTACTTGTTCCAATTTCCTCCCAACTCCATTTTTACTGTTTTGGCCTTCTTTGATACAATCGTCACTTCGATGTTAATTTTTATTTCATATATCTGCCCCTTTATCCTGATCTCTTCCATCATTCTCTGCAGCTCCTCGCCGCTCACTGCTATCACAGCCTTGTCGTTCGTATATTTGATAGCTTCATTCTCCTTCCTCCCACCACATCCCGCCGAATCTTTCCAAGGATTCCTCTAATAATTGTTCACTGCATATGTTACATGATGTTGGGGATATGTACAGTATCATTGTGTTTAAACCCTTTCCTATAGTCGTTTCATCCGTCTAATCTTCCACTATCCTCACCCCTACTCTCTGTCCCCTGTTCAGCTGATTTATTACCCATCTGTCTTTCCAGTCCACCCCTGTTTCTTTTGCATTGCATATTTGCACAAACTAAAAAAATTATTTTAAAGGGTTTACCATTTACGAACGGTAATAAAGGAAATGGAGAAATTCCAGTTATGGAATTCAAGTAATTTTGAGAGGAAATCTACGTAACACCGATGGAATTGGAACTCCGTGGAATTCAAAACAATTAATTTTATTTATGATAAAATCCCTGATATTAGGGAAAAATACAAACAAATTTACAAATATAAAACTTTTGCATAATTCAAAATACTAAATATATTCGCAGCAATCCATTCCGTTGTGTAAAATATTGCTCAGCATTAAGAAATTAATTAAATTTGGCAAATTTATACGCTATTCACAAATCTGAATATTTTTCAGGCCTCTCTCAGAGTCTGCATTAGTAACTTATTTTGTTTCTTCGTTGAAAACATTAGTATCGTATTAATAGCGTATTTTGTCCCTTCGGTGGGAAAAGACTTCTGATACTCTGTCTGTAGTTTTTCCTGTTCTTCTGCTTCTGCAATGGAAGAACAACGTAGCAATCATAGTTCCATTTTGGAGTAAAAATATGGGAATTTCTGTTCGCACCAGCATAACCTTTTATACATTTCTGTGTTCTTTCTTGTCAGAACGAGTTTCTATTTTGTATCGACATTAACATCAACTGTCCCAATACTCTCAGGGCTATAATTTCTTTCCTATCGAGGGGTCTCTCTCTCTTGTAATATGTTATTATTATCGGAGCAAGTAAACAATTTAGACTTTTGCACTGACGGAAGCTGATAACAAAGACGAATCAATCAAATAAAATTCTTTTTTGCAATAGAGCTGTTGGTCTCATGTCTGAGAAAGTGAGTAACGTTGATGAGCATTTTTTTTACTGTTAATGATATTATTTTTTCTCTTAATAATTCCATCTTTTGAAATTACAGGCATATAAGTCTTGATGCAAATTTTACCCTAATTATTATACACCTCAGCTGCAATTTATTCTTATGTTAATGGATTTAATTCTTATCTTTTCGTGAACACAGAACTCGACCTACAAATGGCTTTTTACGCTCGACTGCTTCCTTACATCTACATACCTAATTGCTCCAATGCTATGGTAGGCTTTCACTGACACTATTAACTTGTTTTCGTTAGAAGTCATAAAATTTAGTGATATAGCATATAAAAAAACATTTTCCATCATGAATTACTATCCACAATCAATTAACGCTCAAAATGAACGCCGATAAAGATATACATCGCTAAGCAGGCGGATGAAAGAAGGGGTTTGGATTCCCATCATGGCCCAGGTAGCTCAGGGATATATATAAAAATGTTATATTTCTAGAATATTAAATTTTTATACGTTTTATAAGTGACGTGGACTTCTTTCTTCATTCTAGCTGGTAACCCTGCATAAATTTGATTCATCTCAGATTTTACGTTACGTAGGTAAGATAAGTTGCAATACAAAAATTGAGCTCTCTGGGTAGATTATTTCGATCCACTGAACTATGTTTCAGTGATGATTCAACTTTCTAAAGGTTTATTGAGCATTGTTACCAAGGATATTTCTTGTTAGATGATTTAATTTATGGTTTCCTCAATTCACACCAAATTAAGCATGTATTTCAAGTATTTTTTTCCGTTTTCATGTATTTCACTAAATATTTCAATTTCGTGGTTAGTGAGTCATTGGAATATATTGAGGTATGGAGCTAAGTTTTACTGTGGTGGATTTCAGTTTCGAAATATTCTGTTTGTAGTTTCACCGATTCGGAATGCCTGTAAAATAAAAACCACCCTCGTAATCGTTGGGAAGGTAATTTGAATCATGGTCAGCGATAAGTCAGATTTTCAACCTAAAATCGTGTGCTATATTTTTTCATGCATTGAGTGAACCTAGGTTTTACTTTCAGTGGAAACAGCTGTTTATCGACGGTATAGCATTCATCTTTGGTCCTGGTTTTTAACATAATTTGTTATTTTCAAATAAAATATTCCAAGTCCTTTTACTAAGGCAAACATGTCAGCTTGCAAAAATGGCTCTCGTTAACCTCAAGTTGAAACTTCAACATTTCATTATGTTTCCAAAGTTATTTCAGCACATAAGCTAATTTCTGTTGGCCTCTATTTATTTGAGCCGAGTTCGTCAATCTCAATGAAAATGGTCGCATAGAAGTTGCCAAAGCTACAGAATTGTATTGCATGACGTAATACTGTTTTATCTTTCAGCTGAAGTATCACTTTCATTGTGCCTACCCGTATTATATTTCATTGTAATGCATAGTCTTGTAATTTTACTTGTAACAGATGTACTTCAAAACTTCCAGTGATTTGCTCAATGTATCCAGGGTTATGCTTCCATGTGCTTAACTAACATCAAAATTAAAAACAAAATGATATTTGCCCCAGATGGGTAGGACACGGGAAAACAGAATCATATGTGTATCCGCGTCTTATGGATATTTCAAGATCAAGAAATATACCTGGGAGAATTCTACTTCAAACTCTAAAAATACCAGCTCCAAGAGTATACATTTGAGATTCCAAAATCTGCGGACGTCCTATTGACGGTACAGTAGTTTTATAATGGTAATATACTGGGTAAGGTAAGTTTCTGATGAACGCATGATACTAATACCTCAAAGACCGACACTTCAATAACCCTTCCTTAATTTCTCCATACTTTTCTGCCCCCCACCCTTGATTATATCTAACATGCCTAATCTTTTCCTCCCTCTACCACGTTCACCCAGCATTCTCGTCTCTATTAGTGCATT